>JADRCD010217327.1:0-21197 GCA_019843815.1 Montemys delectorum
TATATATATATATATATACGCACACACACACAAGCAAACAGAAGAATCTCTGTTGATCATGCCTATGTGGATAACAAGCAGTTCACTGCTTACATGCCTTATTTACCAGGGAAAGAATGCTTAGCCACACATGGTAAAGAATGCTTGCTTCAAAACAAAGAGCTATAAGTCACAATTATGTACAAGACTAACTTATTTCTTATGGTTTACATTTTTCTGTTATAAATACAGAAGTCTATGGATGAGTATTTACCAACATAATAATCAAGTGGCATAAAACTTACAATGTACAAGGAGTGTGTAAAGTATATGAAATTTATATTGTTTTTATATTATATGTAATCTTTATTTTATATGTGTGTATGGTGAATGACTTCACAAAAAATGGTGCCTGGCTATTGAAAAGAATATTTGTATCATGGATATATTAAGTTATATTATAGATATGATAACAGATACATACACATATTTTTGTATCCTTCTTCCATATTTATTATGAGCTTTGCAGGTGAGAATGGAACAGATGGAAAACAATATGATGGAGAGGAGACCTAGGCACTCAAACAAGATAAAATGCTAGCTGTCCTACCCCCCTCCGCTGAATAGGTGACTTCTTCTGTGTCTTGAACTAATTAAGGAAGAGTCGACAGCTGCAGACTATAACTGACAACCCCTGTCCTTGCTGTTCTCCTGCTCTAAAGGAAGAAAGGTCCATCTCTAGAATGGAACAGCACAAGAACTCCATCCTTACATCTGGGTATTCCTTGTCCTGGGAGGAGGGGTACCAATCACCTTGGCAACAATGAGGCATAGAATTAAACAAGAAAAGTCCTTTCCCCAGGATAAAGGGAATTGGTCTACCTGCGACCTACGAAATGCCTATACTTTGGTGTAAGGAAGGGTTGCTAAAAGAGTGAAGATATCAGGAACCTCTTATTTAAATCTTTATTGCCTGGTTTTCTCTGTTGTTTTCAGATTCTGCTTTGAAAGAGAATGTGGTTAGCTCTCAGTTTGTTATAGGTCACTCATATGAATCAGGTTATGAATTCTCAACACATTGACACTATTTCCTATGTCATTAAATATTCTTTTGTCTAAAAAGCCATTTTCAGCAATTGTTTGGCATATCTATTTTGGGACCCCTTACAGATATAAAACCGTGTATCTGTTACCAGGTAGGTAGGTTTGTGAAACATAATTGAATTACTGTAAATGACGTAAACACACGCAGTATTTATTGCATACCATTCTGGAACAATACACATGAACCTGTGAATTGTATTATTTATTTATTTACTTATTTATTTAAGAAACGGTGTGCCAGTTATCACACATGAAGTTTGCATCAATTGACACCTCTCCTAGAAGCAAATGTAAACACCTGTTTCCCTGTGCCCTTGCTGGAATTAAGGAAGAGAATTAAAATCATATGTCACATTTCCCTTCCTGTGATTTCCCATGCTTTAGGCGCTGGGAGAGAGCCACCCTGCATCCTTTGTTAGAGAAGCGTTATTATTATTTTTTTTTTTTTGCACTGCCGTTTGCCCAAGTGTGAAATGCCTTATTTCCTTAAGTCAAGTTACCTAATCTCTTGACATTCCAAATATTAGCGTTTTAAAATCTGTTTTGAAATTAAGACAAGAGCAAACATCATTGCTAATGTACATTTGAAAGAGGAGGGGGGAAAAGAAACCATGGAAACCAGCAGAGGAATTAAAATGGCAACTAAGAATTAGATGCCAGAATAGAACCAGCAATGGGCCAGATGAGGATTATAATTGGAAGTGATTTGACAGGAATTATAAGATGTCCTTTTGCATGATTCTTCTCTCCTTCCTCTATCTGGTCATACTTTCAGGAAGGTTTTGATAAACCTTACTTCTATTATTATATTTTTGTTCCTTGTAAAAACTCCTTATAAATATCACAGGCTGCCACAACCACACACAAACACAGCTCATTTTAGGCCACAGGATGGCACTCTGTGTGCATACAAGTGATAAAGTACTATGCTCCCCCTGGAAAAAAGAGAGAGAGAGAGATAGAGAGAGAGAAAAAGATTCTGTGTCCCTTGGGAAGCCGTGAGAGACAGTGCTCGCAGGCTGCAGTAAAAGCCCAGCAACTATCCGCTGGACAAGGTTAGAGGAGCTAGTGTTTTCTCTTTGCAAACTATCTGGGTCTTCTCGATCACACTGCTTAAGGCTGGGGAATCAATCCTGGGACTACTGCCTCCTAGTCTCCCTCTGCACCGTCACAAAGGAGACTCTAAATAGGGACTCAGAATATTCTCACTGCTTCATAGGAAATATCTCTGTCCTTGAGGAAATACAGCAGTCAGAAGACATGTAGGCATTTAAGTGTGGGTCACACGGCAGGGATATATTTCCACATCACTGGTAGTTCTAAATTTCCCACATGGACATTTTTAAAAACTATAATTAATATTTCAGACTGTGGAATGTGGTTAGTGTATGTTCAATGGGATGGTGTGTGGGTTGGATGGGAGGAAACACTGCTTTTTCCTTGTTTAGGCCACTGGGTTTTCATTGTTATTCTGCAGCAATGATGGTTTACTACTAAAAGGTGATGTAAAGAGAATAACATCCTCTTGCTTTGGATGTTAGCACCTCTGGCAGAATTATCATAAAATGAAAGGTAGTCCCCACATCCAACAGAGTTTCTCAGGAGGATGAACAATTCACTCAAACTTTAGTAAACTATAAACAAAGGTCCAACAAGATCTGGATTAATGTCACAACCACGATTTCCACTGGTAGGGAGAGGAAGGCAATCCTAGGCTAAATCATGAAAGAAGGAGATGAAAGGAGACAAAATCCCAAACAAACTCTCACCAAAGAATAACCAGAAAATAATTCTGCATCAAAAGTCTGAGAGAATAGCAGCCTTGAAGGCCAAGTAAGGCTTTGGGACGTGGCCCAGATGTGGTGCAAAAGCCTTGACCTGGGGTTCTGTGTGACTGAGTGGAGGATAATCAATCTCATATCAGTACAAAGAGATTGGATGAGGGGAAGCATTAGAGAAGAATGAAGACAGTGTGTGAACGGGTGGCAGCCAAGTAATGTAACAAGGCCTGAGACAGGGGTGAGAGGGAAGGAAATGGAGACAAATCTGGAGGTTAGAGAGATACCTGGTAAAAGATGGACTGTACCGGACAAAGTGATGAAGTAAAACTAGCCGAATACTTCTTAGTCCTGGGGCCTGACACAACTAGGCTGAGCCCAGCCTGCACAGCAGTCAGCTCCTAAGGCTTTTTCTTTCAGAGCCTTCCAAGAGTGCATTTTCTTTTCTCCTGACACATGCCCAGCCACTGCACTTCATTACTTTATTATTCCACTAGAACCATCCGTGGCTCCACCGCCACACGATTTCAAAGGCAAAACCCTGGAGCAAAGCAATCAGGCAAGAGGTTCCTCTTCTGCATACAAATTTACAATGGCACAAATTATCCAACAGGACAGGGGGCATGGGTCCCTGCTTATGAGGCACAACGTTCAAATAGCCTAGAAATCCGTAGTATTTCTTCATGACTGTTCTATTTGAATTGGCAGCTTCCCCAAGACACTCCTTCTTTGAACTGCTTAGTTCTCAGAGGCTGGTGCGATTGCGGGAGTTCAAATATTTAGGTGTCTGGTGGTCTAAATAGAGGAAATACACAAGGGCAAACCCCTAGGTCCATTATCCTTGGCCTCTTCCTGATGACTTACTGTTTCCTGTCCACTACCAATGGTGTCCCTCAGCCACATACTTCTGCTAACAAGGTGTCTTACCTTGCACAGGGCCGAGGGAGACATTGACGGTGCTTGTTCACTGAAGCTGTGAGCAAAACAAATCCTTCCTCTCTCTTATGTTGTTCTCTGAGGAATTTTGGTCATAGGCTGAATGTAGTAACTAACTGTATATCCTAGAACTGATGGAAAACATCTTCACGTGCTTGGCTTTCATTGGACCATCTTAAGGGCTGTGTTCTGGAGACTTCTTCCTAAAGCTAAACCCCTGTACCTCTGCTCCCTTTTCCCTCCTCCTTGCTTTAATTACATACATTAAAACGAAATGTCTACATGTCAGATAAATATCATCACATATTTCCAAGAGGTTTGATCTTAGTGTTAATCCTTCCAGAAGATATATCATGAATGTGGGGCCTTGTATTGTCTACTTGATCTTCCCATCTTCTCCCACACCCACAAACGTTGGCTACTGCATCTCTTCATTTAATGTATAAAGGGTTGATGAGAACATAGTATGTATCAGACACTTCTCTATGACTGAGGCATACATGTAACAGCTTAAAAATACAAACAACTAGAACAAGAAATTATCTCTGTTCTCATGCAGTTCTTGATGAGCAAGTGAACATTCTAGTTTTTTAATCTCAAAATAAAGATAGAAGTAAACAAAAATGTCAATTTGAATCCATGTCTATAACAATACAGTTTCTGCAGTGATTAAATGCTGCTCTATACTAGCTCGTAGAAACATTTTCAGAAGTATCTGCACATTGAATTTCCCCACCTCATCACTTTGCAATCATTTCTCTACTCACTCCAATTTTCTGTTGCTACTACCCTACTAGACCCAGAGCAGCTCAGGATTCCAAAGACAGGCAATTACTTGTCAGTCCTGGTCTCCTCGGACCCCTTGGCATCTGTAAACAGTATCAGTTTTTCTTGAGGCACTCTACTGTCTTGCGTTATATCACAGTCTTACTTGTAGGCTTTCCATTCAGTTCCTCGTTCCTCGAGGAGGTTGCGGGTGGGGTGTAGAGGTACTGTTTCCTATGGAGCTGCTTCACTACCCCCTGTCTCTCTGCCTCCTCCTACTTTTAGGGTTTAGAGAGTATCACTTCCTCTAAGAGAATTTTCCTGTCCACCTTAGTCTGTGGGAGATATCTCTCTCTCTCTCTCTCTCTCTCTCTCTCTCTCTCTCTCTCTCTCTCTCTGTCTCTGTCTGTCTCTGTCTCTGTCTCTCTGTCTCTCTTTCTCTCTCTCAGACACACACACACACACACACACACACACACACACACACACACTTCTATGATCTCTGCTTCCAGAGCATGCCTCACATTCTTCTATTCACATGTAAATATTTGTTTAATGTTTTAAGGAAGAAATATTTTCCTTATAACCCTTCGTGCCACTTTTCTTTATTTGCCTAGTATGCTATCTATACACTTATATGCATAGTACTTGAAAAGCAGCTGCACAGATGAATGAGGTGTTTTGACTGGTGTTAAGCTAGAATCATAAGTAACTTCTTGACTTATATAGTTCATGTACAATGTCAGCAAAATTCACAGTATAGAAAACACTGTGGGAATAGACATACTGTAAGAGGCAAGAAGGTGATGGATTTGGGGACAAAGTGAGTTATGAGCTGTCTACAGAACATTTAAAGACAGGATAAAGGAGCATGATGGGGATCTTGGTCCTTATTCCTTCATCATTCATTCTGCCCTTTCCCCTGTGTGATAGCCACAAACTTAGGGACATGACCTCTACCTAAATGGCAAGTTCTTTATGACACCCCTATCCTCCTGCTCAGAAATTTGACTATGACCCTTCCATTCTAAATCAAATGGTACAAACCATTCCAACAATAGGGAATGGCTGATAATGGGCTTGGGGTCCAAATCAAGCAAAAGGCATGCATCAATTGATTTAGGAAAAAAATCATTCTAAGAACAAAGACAAAGGAAGAAATACACTCTCTTTTCTGAGGAATAGGAAGGAGGGTACACATAGTTCTGAAAGCTACCATTGGTAACTCCATGTATTGACTAATGAGATAAAATCATTTGTGGATAGAAAAGCTAATGGAGAGGAAGAAGCTCTCCCCAAGGATATGAGGATCAGCCTGCTCTTCCTGTTATGAGGCAATGAATCTATCAATAGAATATTTGGAACTATGTTGTCTGATTTCTTTCCTCTCTTTTACAAGGAGGAGTTCTTCTCTGATACTCAAGTGGGAAGGGGTTTTGGAGAACAACAAGAAGCAACGAAACAATAAACAGCAGGAAAACCCATGACAGAAACGGGATGCCTTACTCAGCTTTCCATACATGAAAAAGAATACCTGATGTCATTAGCTTAAAAAAGGAAAAAAGGTTAATTTGTGTCTCAGTTTTAGAGGCCCCAGGTCTTTGGGAGGTTATAGATTGCAATGCTGGGAACTATATGACAGAGCAATCTACTAACAGCATGACGTAGACAGTTGAGAGAGAGACAAGGAGGGACTACATCTTGGAAGCCCTACAAGGAAACACTTTCTAATACATGTGGGAATACTCAGAATGCTTGCTGCTGAGTGAACTCATCATAACAGTAACTGTAGGAATGAACTAAAAATTTGAAGAGGTAAGTGTAGTAAGTCTCTCAGGACTTACACAAAGGCCTATAGGATTGTTCACATTAAGAGTACCATTCTGTTTATGGGCTAAATATGCAAATACCATGAATTATACCATATTTCATATTAATATCTCTTTATGTTTGTCTGACAACACTTCTGAGTCATTATTTTGCTATCAAAGTCATCAATGTCTGTACTTCTCCAAACTTGATATATTTGTGTGCTAGGTAGGTGTGGATGCAGCAGTTTTAAAAACAGTGTCTTACAACTGTTCTGGTGACCATCCCACATGTGTTAGTACCCAATAAGTAAAGAGTACACAAGACTCAACTGCAGTTGTGGTTGTGTTCACACACACATAAACAAGGACAGATCCAATGCAAAGATCTGGTCAGCAATAAGTGAATGCTGACATCGATTGTTCTAGAGATGTAAAAATGGAAAATTATGTGATGGAATATGGATATCTCAGATGAAAAGCCCTTATTCATTCATTTATTCACTCCTTCAATCATTATTAATTATACTCATTGAGCATCTACCAGGTGGCAGGCACTCAGATAACGGTCAGGAAGTAATGAAGTGGGTGGGCAGGATCTTCCAATCATAGATGTCTAGACTGGGGATCTGTTAAAAAACAAACAAGCAAACTGCATACTGTTACAGAATTTGTGGACTGATAGGAAACAGATCTCCTAGTTTCTCACAAGATATTTGTTGATGAAGAAAAACTCCAGGCATTGCAAAAGGAACTGTTGCTGCTCTGCCAAGCTGCCATCTGCCCTTAACAGGAAAAACAGTAAATGGAAAGGCTTTAGGGAATAAATACAGGCATTAATTTTGGGTAATATTTACTTACAGCAGAGTAAGAACAAAGCAGATAGTGTTTGGAGGTGAAGATATTACTGTGTCTGGCTTGAGCTAAGCACAGACATCGATATAAGCTGAGTAGGAGATGCAGTGTATCAGGGAACCAATGGTATTGGAAAGAAAAGAAGATAAGAGGCCAGACTTGGTTTATCTTTGCTGCCCTTTGACAGGGGTAGATTTTCCTATGAGATGCTTTTATACTTCCCATGACCATTCCAAATTCTACATGCTGTGTTTTTAGATCAAGGCTCATGATACTTGAGTGCATTCCTAGGTTTTGTCCTTTTATCATCCCATATATAAATCATCTTCTCCCACAAATCAAGCTTTTCATGGCCTATGAAAACATTAAATTTAATCCAAATATAGGTTATTTCTGAAGAAATGGGTAAACAGATCTAGAAACAGAATAAAAGTTGCCCAGGAACATTCAGCTTCCAAACTACAATATAATAATCTCCTCTGATATACATAAGGTATGCATATATACTAGTCTTTGCCAGGCTCACATTTAATAGTTTGTGTCTCCTCAGATGTTCCAAAAAGCTATCTTCTTTCTATTGTTTGAATCTAACATTTGGTTCATGAATATAGAGGGCCAGTGGTATAGTCCTCTTGTTTAAAGCATAGAGCTTGTGGTGTCTTCTTAGGGTAAGTGTAGGAAACAAATATAAGTTGGACCCCAGGAAGAAAGGATTCTGTGACTGAAGAAATAGGGTTGAGAAACTGGTAGATTAAAAAGCAGTAATTGGACAACAAAAACTAAAAAGAACAGGACAAGTTGGCACACACCTATAATCCCAGCATTTGGGAAGTGAGGTCAGTAGCTTCAGGTCAACCTGAGATACAGAGTAAGATTTTGTTTTCAAAACAAATAATTTCTAATAATTAATTAGGTAAAAATGATAACCAAGCTCTTGTTCTCTTGCTTTCTCTTGATGTTTCTCCCCCACTCCATGTGCTAATGGCCAGCCTCTTCTCTACTCCTCTACTTCTGTTCTCTCTCTTCTCTTCTCTTCTCTTCTCTTCTCTTCTCTTCTCTTCTCTTCCCTCCTCCTCCTCCTCTTCCTCCTCCTCCTTCTTCCTTCTCTTTCTTTCCCTCTCTCTTCTATCTCCCTTTCTCTGACTGTACTACCCACTCAACTCCCCTCCCATGCCCTAAATAATCTCTAATCTACACTAAAAAAGATAACCAAAATACAAAATATTATAAGGAAATTTTAAATGGTAGGAAAAGAGGGATGTTTCATCTTAATTGTGTAATTTAGTGTTTCATTATTCATAACCTCTCTGAATATTATGAAGGAGAAGGCATGAGGGTTAGCTGTTACTTGACTCTTCAAATACCTATTTGTTTTGAAAGGCAAAAGGCATCACTTTGCAGCAAAACAATCAACCACTGATGAGAAGTTTATGGAATGACCTTCCTCCATGAAAACTCCTCAGCCTTGATGTGCCCAGCTTGATAATGGCCAAACAATTTCAGCTTCATCACTTTGAGATGCCTGGCTTCTCAGAAGTGAATCAGAGATGGTTTCTACTTCAAAATTGTGTTGACTTTGTTTTTGTCTGAGAACAATGGAATCCTGGTGAAACAAACAGTTCAGCCATTTTTCAATGATGACAAGAATGCCTTCATCCCTGAACCTTTGAAACTTCCCAGCCCCAAGTACTTTTCCCTGTTAATTTCATGACATCCTTTGGCTCTCAGAGTTGGAAGGAGGAAGAGTAAAGGGAAAAGAGGAGGAAGAGTCAGTAGCAGCAGGGACAAAAGGAAGGAACTTGGATTTGAAAAACAAATTAGAAATTGAAACTTTATGCCCTTAGACTGAGTGTGAAGACTCATTCCTGACTAAATTTGGTTTGTACATCTTGATGCACAAAGACAGGGAGGGATGCATTTGGAAACTAAAAGGAATCTGCTTCCTATGCCATTTCTCATTCTCTACTTATTAAACCAGACCAATGTTGTTGTTTCTGCCCTGAGTTCTATGAGAGACATGTTAAAATGTGCTTTCCTGTAGACTGACACTACCTGGACACCAGTGAGTATTTGCATGAATTTTTAACCATGCTCATAAGTTATATGGTCTCACTTTTCTTTTGTCTGGCCACATTTACAATCTCACTTAAATGAGTACTAATTTTAATGCTTATTTTATTAACTACAGCCTCTGTGTCAGCTCACCCTACACATGTTGCATTTGTGTGGTGTTTTAAAACACGAGAATTATGCTTCTTTCTGATGCTAACAAATACTAACTTTCCCTGGGACATTTTCTGTTGCATCACGATAAAAACAAGTCTATGTAAATGTCTTTTATACTTAGGGGGAAAATGAAATCAAGTCCTTTTCTTATCATATTAAGCAAATAAATTATACGTTAACAAGCATTTTCTTATTTTTATAATGGAAAAATTGTTGAGCACAATTTTACTCTCACTAATTGTAATAAAGCAGATTTGCTTTTAGCATGAAGTATAAAAAAAAATGTGTAACAAGCACCCATGAAGCCAAGGTGGGCTGGAATATTTGTGAGAATGATGACTTCCTTCGAAAGTCAGTGTTATTTACATAAACATAGGTCAGGGCTTTACAAGTCTCTCCCTAAGATCTGTTTTCAAATGATTTACTTTTTTTTCAAAATGTTAAATTATATTTATTATCACTATGTGTGAGAGAGTTAGATGCAGATAAGGTACAGTAGGCACATGCTATGGCTATTTTTTGGAGATCATAGGGCAACTTTTGGTGCTTTGTTCTGTCTTTCCTTTCGCTACAGGCACCAGAAATGGAACCCAGGTCATCAGGCTTGGGGAGCACGTGCTTTTCTATGCTGAGCCATCTCATCTGTCATCTAACTGGGTTTTTGACTGGTGATTTTAGACATTTAACTATCAAAAATGACAGGAAAACAAAGCAGAATGGTCGTTCTTGTCTTAAATCTTATCGTTCCATACCCAATACGACATCTTTTGTTTTAAAAAATAGAATTTAAATAAGTATGCATGAGGAGCCATCCAGCTGCAGTTATACTGCTTAAGGAAAATATTTGCTTAATTCCTACACAAACAGCAAGGTCAAGACTTGGCCTTCCACTTCCTCTACCAGGCCTCCCACCCCAGATCCTACAGTGCTGATCTCCCTCTGTGAAACTCAGGGAATATTTATGGTTGCTGCCACTGATTTGGCACTTAACATATGCTACTTGGCATTGTTAATTATCTTTTTTATGGGCATGTCCTGTCTGTCCAAGTAGCTGAGTCTCCTTGACTGTAAGGGCAGTGTCTTAGAGCACTGTGAACTTCAGCACATAGCAAACTGCTTCGCAAGGTTACTTTTTAACATATGCTCCCGGATGATGGCGGTGATGATGCCAAACAGGAGAGACATTATTATTCCGTTCACCCAGGATGCCATGGCATCTTGTAAGCTCCGTGTTGGGAGCAACCTAAGAGTTTTGGAGATAATAGGTACTCAGCATACACCTAGTCAATTAAAAGCAATTGCTTTCTGTCAAAAATAAATGTCTTTAGCTTTTTAATTGATTCATATTATATTTCTAGTCCATAGAATAAAAAGTTCATTTTATTGTTTCAAGATTTATTTTACAGTTAACTATGTATATGTATCTGCGTGTCAGTATGTACCTGTGAGTACAGGTGCCTACAGAGGCCAGAGGCATGGGATCCCCTGAAGCTAGACTTATAAGCAGCTGTATTCTGTCCAGCACATATGATGAAAACCAAACTCCTGTCATCTATAAGAGAAAGAAGCGCTCTTACCCACTGAGTAATCTCTTCAGCAATCTAATGTATACTTCCTTCTATAGATTCTTCCTTCTACAGATTCACTGAGAGAAGATTTCTCTCAGGGGGTCTCTATCTTGCCTTAATAGCAACATTTTTAAACAAAGCTTTATAACTGATATAGCCAATAGAGATCATTTACGAATATCTCTCCTGGGCCCCGACTCTAAAGCCCATGCTCTACAAGCTTAAAGATATGAGGTTGACCCTCCAGAACCCATGTCTAAAGCTGGGTGCAGTATCATATGCTTGTACTATCAGCACTGGGGTGGCCGAGACAGGTTGATCTCTAAGGTGTGCTGGCTAGCTAGTCTAGGCATGTGGGTGATATACAGGTTTGGTGAACGACCTTGTTCAAAATATAGGATGGAGACTGACTGGAACACCATATCAGGAGAGAGCTGATTTTGACTTCTTGCTTCTACATGCTTATGTGCATGACTGGACACATTCACATGCCCTAACATAGTATCTATACTGTTGATTTGTATGTATAACTAAATTTGAAAGTCATCATTATAAATTCTACCCACAACTATTTGTATTAACTAATACAGAACACTAGGTTTTCCTTTTCCCAACTTTTTATAGAATCCACATTTTTCAAGAACATTACAAGAACTCTGGAGTACACAGAAAGGAGATCAAAAAGCTGTAATCCATATGTGTCTACATATTTACTTTTTATATTTCCCACATTCCCATGCTGCTTTACAAAAGATTTAAAGCAAACCTTAAATCTTTTTAAAAACAAAATAAATAAGTGGAAGTATTCAGATTGAAGAAAAATCAGAATGGAAAAGAAGAGATAACTCAACTGTATAAAGTTAATCTTCACACGCTGGATGAGTGTAACCTTACCCAAAAAGTGTCCACACATGTACTAAGGCTATGTTTCCCTGAAGTCAAATCAAAGAATGCTATGTAGGTTCTATATTACTATCCATACAAGAAAAACAACTTCCTTTATTGTTTTTCTTCTTTATAAAACAGTATTGGACACGATAGGCAGCATCTTCCCTTGAGTCATTTTGCCCCATATTATAATATCTTTATGTCATGATTTCTTAAACTTTCCACTAGTTTTTAGCATGTAGCATGACAGCAGAAAAACAACTTTGTGTTAGCAATTCTGTCAGGAGACCCAATGGCACATTTGTTCAGAAATAATCATTCTAGAGAATAAGATATCTTTCCCGTGGTCATCTATTAACATTATTTATTACTACTAAGGTTTAGAAAATGATTATTAAGAAGATGAAAATGGCATACAAACATGAAAACCTACTTAGTTAATAGTTTCTCTTGTTTATTTAAATGCATATATATACTGGACCAACTGTTGTTCATATATAGGAATTGTTATGATCTTTTAAGTAAAATTTTAATGTCAAATTTTGATTCATGTTTAAGATAATGAAAACCCATTTCTTATGAGATTTTAGGGGAAATGTTTTCTTCAGTGTTAAATTAGAAAATTTTTATAATTTTTATTCATTAGTAGTGTGTGTGTGTGTGTGTGTGTGTGTGTGTGTGTGTGATGCATATTGGAGCATTCATGTGCCCTGGAGCATGTATGGTTGTCAGAAGAGAACGTTGCTGTGCCAGTTTTGTTTTTTTTTTTTAACCTTGATATAGGTCCGAAAGGACAAACTTGAGCCTTTGAATTTACTTGCAATTATTTTTCTTGCTAGTTCATATTGTAAGTACAGAAAATAGCTTTCATCCAATCTTATCATTGGGGTAGTAATTATTATATAATAAAATATATAAAAATTAAGATCTATATCAATACAGTATTAAAAATACTGTAGTCTGGGGAGATGGCTTAGCAAGTAAGAACACATGTGTAAGGACCTTAGTTCAGTTTTCCCCATACTCACTTAAAATGTTAGGCATGGCTATGGGCATGCATATATCTGTAATCCCAGGACTTTGGGGTTCAGAGACAAGAGGATCACTGGGGCTTTTAGGCTAGCAGTCTGACTCTAGGTTCAGCAATAGGTCTTGTCTTCCAACAATACGGTGGAAAATTCAGGAATACACTAGACTGCGCGCCAGCACACACATACACCATACACACATCCCACACAGAAAGAGAGGGAAAACATTACTCAGTTCAGTTGTGTTTTATATCCTCATTAGCCTTCCCAATTGAAGTCCAGATCCGGTGGTCACTTTCAACATTCCTACAATAGCTACACTTGTTGCCTATGTCTCCTAAGTCTGTCTGTTATGGGCATGCTGCATCTGAGACATTAAATTTAAAGCACAGGTTAGAGATGCCACACAGCAGAAGATTCCTGGAGAGCTGAATATCTGCCTCCAGGATGCAGATATTCTACATGCTTAGCCTTGAATAAATCTTTCTTTGTCTGGTAAGTTAGTGTGTACTGTATTACACTGTATTGCTTAGCATTGCTACTAAAATTAAATGTGAGAACCTCATTAAACATTTTGAGGAATGTATAGACTGTTTGCTAAGAGCACAGGTATGTGTTTCTCTTTTGATTCTATAAGAAAAAAAAATACTAGTATGGGGATATAGCAGAGGAGTTGACCTTCAAATCCATGGAGAAAACGATCTACAGGGTCCTACACACAAGAGCCATTACCTTCTCTACTTGATTTTGGACAATGGTGCTATGTTCTTGCTTTTCTTAATCCCTACTTTTCTAGCTCTGTGCTAAGCTTTAAGTTCAAAATCTATCACACTGCTAGTGTAATGCAAAGCACTCTTTTCCTTGCTCTTCTCTTTCATTGGCCAGCGATTCCTGTTGATGTCAGGGTTTACAGAGTTTCAAACCAGCCTCCTTTTCGTTTTTCACAACTAGACCACTAGCCTCAGAAAGGCAGGAACCACCTGCACCTAGTTGAGACCTAAATCTCCAGGGTCCTGTAAAGAGCATCCACACACTCTGAGAGAGAGTTGTGGCTAAGATTCTCATGGCTTTGTTCACGTTCAATTTCATTATAAGTTTCTCCGAAGAAACACATGCAGATCTGTACTGGTGATTTCATTTGATTGCAGTGATCATATAGCAGAGCTAAGAGAGGATCTCCTTTTGGTCTAACTTCCACTTCCTTGTTCTCTCTTATGGACCCCATACATAATGTGGAAAATGCATTGGTCCCCAGGTGCCCTTCCTTCAGCTTGTGATTCAAATATCACGATTCTTATTTGCAAAACAATGATCCCCTAGGTTTCTTACAAGTGAATAGGACAGCAAATTGAAAGACCATTGGTTTGTCTTAAGATGTATTCATTAAAAAGTATTGTTTATTATATTCTTGCATACCTTCTAAAATGCTCACAAATATGTTTGATGGCTTTCTTGCACCTGTGAAGGACTAACGCTGTAGGTTTGAGGGTCTAACTTGCTCCTCAAACAAAACCCAATTCTGGGTCACATGAAACACTTATTCTCACTTAGTGGCTTGAACTTTCTTTTACTATTTCCTAGATTTATTAAAGAAGCATTGCTCAGGACCTTTCTCACGGCACTGGCTTGAAGAAACAAATGTCAGAAGAGTCAGTTCTACACAGTGCAAAGGCCTCAGCCAACAGCTCTCTGACCCAGACCCTTGTCTTTCATAGGTCTCGCCCATTTCGAGGTGCGGCTTTCTCCTGTATACTCTCGAATCACATCTCCTTTGTGTGGAAAAAATAAGATTTCATGCACAATCAAGTTTATCTACCTCCAATCAATAAAAGCATTAAAACAGATATAAAAGAAATACAGTTAACCAATTTAAATATTATTGAAAGTCTTGTAGAACTACAGAGACGCTGAATGTGAAGTTTCCCAGTTGAAAGGTGTGTTGAAAGCGGTTCAGGCAACACTAGAATGCTTTCAAACGATGCGCAGCCACTTATGAAAACTATTCAGGTGCTTTCCCTAATCTGAAAGGGAGTGCTTTTTTCATAGCATTAGCTTTATAATGAGCGTTTTCAGGCAAATTTCAAAGGGTGCATGGTTCACATACTTTAAACTAAATTCACTCATAATTTAGCATCTGACAAAAGCTAATGCTTAATTGTCTCTAAAGAGGCTATAGAAGGAAAACATTTCCCTTATGCACAAACATAGAACTAAACAGTGGGACTTCCACCCATTCGCACCCCTCCCTAACTTTCCTAAGAACAATGGCTCTGCAGAGAGTAGGGCATAGAGGGACTGGGAGCATAGATACTGGCATGCCTGGGGAGGATGGAAGTCCCCAGCAGTGCCTTTCACCCTCTGCTACCCTGGGCTGGAACCCTTTGGCAGTAGCATTGTATGAACGGAGGCTTGGAAGGCTGGAAGCTTGCTCCCTGTGGGTCTTGCACTATGTTGTTTCGGTTTATCCCAGCTCTTCTTCCTACGTCACAGGGTCAGGAGGCTGACAAGATTTCGGTAGTCAAAGCAACCATCGGGAGACAGAGACTGGGAGAAGCCAGAGGCTTGTCATGGTAGGTCTTTGCTCTGCTAATTTCTATGTGCCTTTGGACTAAGTCACACAACTATCCAGGCCTAAACTGCCTGGCCATGAAACACGACTACTAACACATAGTCCTTCTAGGATTGGGAAAAAGCACATGAGTTTACACACACCCTTGAACATTAGCTGTGGCTTATCTACCACTTAACTTTTACGATTTTTACTACTATCGTTATATCTTCCCTAAATGCCACATTCTGAATCCTCTGGACAAATACAAATTTGCTGAATCTATGTATCTCTGTTCTCATTTGTCTATCAATTAGTAGAACTCCCTCGGGGTAAAAACATCTTCAGATACTCTGTAAAAAAAATAAAATAAATTCTTGAATTTCAGTCAAGTATTTTCGGCACAATTGCCTTTGGGGTAAGCTTGTTAAAGTAATGGGGTACTTTTACTCCATCATTTTGAGGAAGATGGTAGCTCTCAGAGAAAGTGCCATTTGATAGCACAGTATCTAAAAGAGGCCTTGCGGTCGATCGCAGAAGAAGAAAAAAAAACAAAACAAAACAAAACAACTTTTTGAACCTACCTAAGAATGGAAACAAAACAACAGAACAAAACAAAAATCCCACTCTGGTAAAGCTTTTAAAAATCTCCTAGTAATTTTCATAATTGTGACACTTGGCACAGTGTGATAGTATCTTCTATCGATTCCCAGATTTTAAGACAATAATCATTACATTATTATCTGCAGCCCAAGCACTGCAGTGTAACCTCCTAATTAGGATAAAAAATAGATCCAGGAGCAGCCCCAGCAAGTCACAACAAGTCAATATTTTTAATAAGGATTAATTTAAAAAAAAACTCTCTAAGGTTGTATTAGAGGCAGTTCTGGCATGTCTATTGATTAACAGTTGGCATTACATCTCATAAAGGGCTCATTATGTAAAGTATCAATCTAAGCACCATGTTTCCCCCCTCTTAAATACTATTGATTTGTTTTGATGTGTTTTTTTAAGCACAGTTTGGGAGCTGAGAAGATTAAGACCTGAGGCCTGCGAAAGCATTGTCCATCATGTTGAGGTGCAATGGAACGGCAAAGAGATCAGAGGAAGGGCCAAGGTCTGTTGTGTCTTCCTTGTCTGGCACAGGAAACAAGCTTGTCTGCCCTCATCTGAAGGGGTTCCTAATGGGTATCATCAGCTCCTGGGCAGAGCCCAGGCTACAGCTGGCATCCTTCTGAGAGATGAGGCAGGCCGGTCCTCCTCCTGAAATCATTTTGTGGGTCCTTTCTCTTCTTGTTTCTTTCCTATACAAATAAATGATACGTATGTGTGTATGTGTGTATATACAGTATAACACATGCATATATTATATATGTGTGTTTATATGCAAATAAACATCAAGGCCCCTGAAAAGCATCTTCATTGCCATTCTGAGTGCCTCAGAGGCAGGATCTGCAGGAAGACCACACAGCAAGGCCACAGGTGCCTGTGGCTCATGAATATGCAGTTCTGACATTTGAAACTCTTCAGCAGATTTTGCCTTTCTTCATTGACACCAATTCCCTTCCAATCACAAGGGTTTTCAAATAAACACTGTTGGTTTCAAGCCGCTGTCAATACTTCCTGAACTAATCTCAGTCCACATTTCTGGAAGGAGTGAAGACTGATAAGCTTAATTGTATTTTAAATAATAATAATAATAATCTCTCATTTTAAAAAACAATAATAAAAAGTGAGCAGCTTGTGTGGTAAATGCTAGATGGCACTGCTGTGCAACCAAAGCTCCAGAGGATTCTCGAAGAATCACTGAAGCAGGCCACCTCCCTTTCTACACTAGCATAAGGTGTTATTATAACTAATACTTAGGAAGTCTCAGTCCTTCCTTACAAATGCATTAAGGAGTCATGACAAAGCTCTACCACTGGAAGGTTAGCAGATTTCAAAGAGAATTCAAAATTGGGTACATCTAAATATGTATGCTAAGTATATTTAAATGATCAAACTAAATAATAGCAATAATTTATCACAAAATGCATTCTTGACATAAAGCAAAATGCATTCTTGACACAAAACAAACTATATTTTCTGCTACCTTTGAAACTGTGCACATTCAATTTTAGGAAATACTATCCGAAAATTTATCATCAACAAACAAAGTGAGTAATCTCTGCTCCAGTGCAGAAAGGGAGACAGATGCCTTCATGATCCCCTGGCTGTAACGAGGAGACGAAGGAGCAGACACACAATGAAGAAAGAAACATTAGACTTGCAAGAAGGCACGGGGTGCCAGGACAAGCCTTCAATGGAGAGAGAAAAGCTTTTAAATCTGACTGTTCCATTTTCTTCTTGGTGAAATATCTAACACATACATACACTAATGAAATTAGATATCCCATCATGGGTTTTGGGTCTGAAATGACTCTCCTCTTGCAGAGTGAAAGGAGCATGAGTCACACCTACCAGGGTGACTTCGTTTTTGAATGACAGCCTTTAGATACAACTACCTTAGCTTTTGGTGTGGCTCTTGTCTTTAGCTAGTTTCTAGCCCAATACTATCTAAGAAAAGGAACACTGGTCCTACCTCTTAGCACTTGGTGGCAGCTAATGATAACACGTGATTTTGTGAGGTAGTAAAATCACATTGTAAAATTAGATTACAGTAATGGTTACAGTGGACTGAAGATACACTAATGGTCAGTGAATTGTATACTTAAACAGATGAACTTTATGATACAAATTTTATATTAGCAAAGCTCTTAAAGAGGAGACCAAAGATAAATTACTGTGGTCATGATCCATAATATAAAACACATTTAGTAATAAAAAAGGATAAAGTATTAGCCTAAGAAGTAAAATTAATATACAGAAACTCTTTTGAGCTATTTTATAAATTTCCATTGGGGTAGCTTGTCTTTGGGCCCTTCAACAATAGGTTACATGATCTTGGAAAAGTCACTTGAGACATTGGAAAGTCTTTTCCATCCTCCATTTATTCCTTCTTAATTTTAAGCAATGAACTCCATTTCCCAGGTTTGCTTTCTGTTCCAAGATTACTCTAGAGCTTAAGAAATGTCTGCTAATTCTTTCCAAGTTCTCCTACCAATACTATACCTTTCAAAAGCTATATGCTTGGTACAGTTGCTACATGGGAACTGCTTGCTATTTTCAGTTGAGCTTAAAAATTATATTTTCTCCCTTACTTTTATTTAATTTCTGGAGCCTGGAATGCTTTTGAAATGGAGTCAAGAGAGATGATGTCATGCTATTGAATGGAGGTTGCCAATCCTGGATGCACCTTGAAGTCACAGAAGACACATGAAAGCCCACAGAGCACCTATAGCAATCAATTCTGAACCACTTTGGGGTCCAAAAACGAATAACTACACAAATTCTTCTGAAGTTAGCAGCATGCACTTGTGAACTACTGAGAAAACCATAGCAAAGGGAGAGATGTTCACTCTAAGTGATGACGTAGGAACTTTTTGAATTGTATCTTGAAATGGATAAAAAAATGGAAGGGGATTTCTTAGAAGGTAGTATTTTCTTTGTTCTACCTTATTCTGTAGGTGAAACATTCTTCAGGAGAATCATATAAGTAATCCAGGAAAGAAGCAAAAACCAAAACCGAAACAGGACAAAACAACAACAACAAAACCCAAACACATTCTAAGGGGATGCTAATGCTAGGTAATCAATTTCAAGGCTAGGAGGATAGCTAAGGACTAAGAAGGAAACAATCACCATGGTTACACCTCAGAGCACTATGGACAGTCTCTAGCCTGGAATATATGACTGTATGTTATGGTAAAGTTCTGTGCTGACCAGTTATCTTCAGGGACTCTGTCTTATTTCTTCTCAGTCTTCCCTTTTAAACTCTGTGTAACATCATATGCATATACATTTATATACACACGATGTTAAACATTCTATTGTTAAGTTTTCAGGAACTCGATGAGATTATGGGATAGATACTGACTCTACAAGAGTAGGCAGATGCTACAAATAAGGCCTACCCAAATCCCAGAGTAAATTCTTACACATTTACTTGGGCATCATTACTTCAAGGCCACACATTTTGCCTAAGCCTAAGATAGCACCACAACCACAGGAATTATAATATGGTATCTCCTGGGATTACCATATATAATTTTTCTGCAGGGTTCATCAAAATTATAGTCCTAAATCCTTTTACTCTGATTGTTTCAGTAAAGTACAGGAGCCTATAATTCTTTTTCTGTCCAAATAGTCTTTCAAAAATTTCCCATGGTGGTCAAATTGGTACAAAATTAACCACAAGCTGTGCAGTAGTGCACAAGATCTAGTTCACAGCCATAATTTTCATACAGAATATAGTTTCCTCTCATATTTTAAAACTTCTACAAACCCAGGCAAATTTCTCCATGGAAATATAGATCTGTAACTATGAGTAGAATATTTCTATTCTATTTTTATCTTTATTTTTTTTGAAGTTTTTCCTAACATTTTGCAAATACTGTTTCCCTTAATTGATAATAAAGAGTACAATGGTATTTACTAGATTCTCTTTATAAAACTATCTTCTCCTGTAATTTTCTTTACAATGTTATCTAAGGAGCCTTTCAAACCCATATTTATTTACTTTGAGTTATGTGTATACAGTGAAAGAGGAGGCATGTGCACACATGTGAGGGTGCCCACGAAAACTCGAAAAGGGTGTTGGACCTCCTATAACTAGAGTTACAGATGCTTGTGTGAATCACCACCTTGTAGGTGCTGGGAATTGAACTTAAATCATTTGTAAGAGCAGCAAGCACTCGATATCCTAGGTATCTCTCTGGCCAATATAAGGAGCACCCTTGTACAGTAAAAGACAGCATTACTATTCACCTCACAATAAATGCTTATGTGTAGCCAGTCACCCATGTGCAGAAAGCTAATATCCCAATGTTATAGTATTAAAGGTGGAGCCTCTGAAAGATGACAAGGTCAGGAGACCAGACATTGATGAATTGGACCAGTGTCCTTATCATGTTGATCCCAGCAAGCTAACTTACATTGCTTATTTTATGAGAGGAAGACAAGAAGATAGTCGGTCATCTAGGTTTAAGAAAACACCATTTTTGGACATTCCAGCCAGCCAAACTATGAGAGTTGAATATCTATTTTTTATAAGCCACCAAGTCTATGATATTCTGTGACAGCAGTGTAGCTAAAATACTATGTATTGTGATTCTGGTGGCACATGTGCAAAACATATAACTGTAATGAGTATTACCATGATAAAACCATAGCCAATCTTATTTGAGAGTTTTAAAAAATAATGACACAAAAACTAGCCCAAATGTTACTAACTAAATTAGCTTTGCTGGTATTAAGGTCTATAATTCATCTGCACTGTGGACTCTGAGATTGCAAATCTCAGCTTTGAGTGCAGTCTTGGAGAACACATTATTGAAAAATTATATAAAATAAATAGATTGCCTATCAATCATATGTTCTAAAGTATATAAAATATAAAACAGTATTTTGAGAATAATCCATGACACTTGCTAGCCATATGTTTTCCTGGCAGATCAAGAAAACATATGTATTTCTATGCATATACATACCTATGTATACCTATTCCTATGTATATACAGGCCTGCCAGCATTCTTGACAAGCATCCCAGACAGCTTGAGAAAACCAAAATGTGCATGGTACATGTGGTCCAAGGAAAGATGAATCAAATTCCTGA
>JADRCD010217327.1:21297-31797 GCA_019843815.1 Montemys delectorum
CTTATAAAGAAGAAGAAGAAGAAGAAGAAGAAGAAGAAGAAGAAGAAGAAGAAGAAGAAGAAGAGGAGGAGGAGGAGGAGGAGGAGGAGGAGGAGGAGGAGGAGGAGGAGGAGGAGGAGGAGGAGGAGGAAGCACGTTTAGGTATACTGTGACATTTACCTTGTAAAAACCATATATAGTGCAAATACATTTAATCATGGGGAGAATGGCTCAATAAGCCAAGACACATCCACAACCAGAGGGCACTTACCAGTTTATACCTTATCAGTCTTAAAAAGCTCTACCGGGACAGCATTGTATCTGAAAGATTCATGCCATACCTCATTTTAATCATGGACACAATAAACCCCATCTCTTCAAAGTCATTTAGCTGTGAATTTTCAAGAATACATCAAGTAGATTTTCTATGGGCCCATCTGTGCAGCACATTTATTTTCTGTGACTGTTTTGCTGAGCACAATGAAAACCTTGACTACTAATGAACAGGGACCCAGAGAGAGGCAGGGCTGCTGTTGGTACCGCTGCTGCTACTAGTGTTGCTGTTGCTGCTAGTGGTAGTGAGAACAGAATCCCTTTCCCCTGACACTGCAGTCTGTGGTCTATTGATCTTGAAGCTTTTCAAGAGAAGCCTGCTTCTTGATCTGCTTCTCCTCATTCTCGTCTGTCCCACTTGAAGATTAATCTCCAATATGGTATTCCTGGCTAAGAGGACAAGATTTAAAAGCAATGCTCTCTGCTGTGTTCAAGAAAACAAAACTTTAGTTCTAACATGACAAGAACGTTTTGAAGCTATTAGAAAAGGGTCTGTGTTGCGGAAGCGCATACATTGAGAAGCTGAGAACTTGGGCTGTGGAGACATAGCTTCTATAACCTCCAGTCTTATTATCTGTAAAGTGGGTTGATATTAAAATTGACTTTACCGCATACTGTAGGGAGAAAAGATGAAGCATCAGGAGCTCTTAGCAAAAGGCAAGTGATAAACATGTCATCTCTCAATGGTATATAACAATGGTATATAACTGATGCATGATAAGCTTTCACTATTACTACCAACAACAAAATATCTAACTTTAAGGTCACAATGATCAGCCAACAAATACAAGTGCTAATTAACAACTTATTTCCTCACAAGCTACTATACTTAAAGAAATGACTGCCATTTGTGGCTATGATCTTTGGGATATAAGATAATTCATTAATTTAGTGCTGGTCCAAAAAAAAAAAATGCCTTTCAGGTTCTCTTTCTGGTGTGATTGTAAGGAAAACCTATTTCAGAGCAAAATACAGTTCACAGTAACATTCAAATGATAAATGTATTTCTAAGGGAATCTATATCACATTATGGACTACTGTATCTGTTATGCCCAAATGCAATATAAATGATGATTTTTGAGTCCACATGGATATTTAAATGATAGATGATGATCAAATCAACTCTTATAAAATGTTTCTGATTTTTTATGGAATCTTCTCAGGGCCTGTTCAATGGAGAAGAATTTACAAACTATAAAATATGGTCCATCCCATGGATGTAAATGTTACTTTTTAAATGTTGGCAAGATTTCCTTGCTTGATGTTAAATATATCTCCTCCCACCCTCTCTTGTCTCTGTCTCTGTCTCTGTCTCTCTTTCTGTATTTGTCATTACCTCCCTCCCTTTTCCCTCTCCCCACATATATGTGTTTATGCACATATATATGTCTATGTATATGTGCTTTTAGACACATATGCACATGGCTGTGTGTATATGTGCATGTATATGCATTCTGTATGAGCATGTGTATATGTATATGTGTTGGGAGTGTACATGAGTGTGTGTGTGTGTGTGTGTGTGTGTGTGAGTATGTGTGTGTCTAGAAAGATACAGGAAATCAGTTTAGCAAATGTCAAATTATAAGATGTTTGCTGTTCTGAAGTAATAAAAAGATTGAGTGACTAAAACTTGTGCAACCAAGAAAGTCCTCCAGTGATCATAAGATTTTTTCTCCACACTCTCCAGCACCTCTCATTAGAAAAGTTTCCAAAGACACTTGTGCACCCATAGCCCACTGTATCTACCCTGGTTTATCACTGTTTTCATATCAGGGATGGATGATCACTAGTGAATGGTGGCGATACAGTTTTATTTATGTCTTTGTCTCTCTTGTTCTTAGCACAGAACCTGTTTCATGATAAGCATTCAAGCACTGGCTGCAAAACTAAGTGTGAGCTATTATTCTGCTCAAACTTCATAGAACATTATACACAGAGGCAGGCATTTAAAAAGGCAATAAAAATGCAAACCATTTTGGCAGCTCAAGAATGAGTATTAATTTGGGAAGAGAAAAATTTCTTCTTAGGTAGGACAAGTTTTCTCATATTTAGAGCTGAGTTACTCAATATGATTGCTTTTCTCATGCATTTGTTCATTCATTTTACCAAGTAGGAAAACAAAAAAAGCGCAGTGAAATGGGCTCCCTGTTGATTCCATCTCCTCCAATCCTGTGCTAATCAGAATCATCTGTGTGATCCAGGATAAGTTCTACATCTAAGCTTCAGTTTCCCACTATGAAAAAAAAGAAGTAACAATAATATAAATAACTTTTTAAGGCGATGTCATTATGTAGATTAAATAAAATATCCATGTTGTACAATAAGGAAAGTTAGCCATCAATTTGGTTTGCCTATTTTAAGTTGCATTCTCTCATCTGAAATATGAAATTTGGATCTGGGAATGGCTCAGCAGTTCAGAGCACTAGCTACTCTTCCAAAGGACCCAGATGTAGTTTGTAGCACCCACATGACAGCATACAGCTATCTATAACTCTAGTTCAAGGGTATCTAATATCACCTTCTGACCTTCATAGGTACTATATAACATATACTCTACTCTACACACACACACACACACACACACACACACACACACACACACAGAGAGAGAGAGAGAGAGAGAGAGTTAAAACACTTATGCACATAAAGATAAATTAATCTTTTAAAAATATGAAATTAAAAATTATGCAAACCTGAAAAAACATACGAGCACTGACATGATAGCACATGTAAAACTTCATATCTGACCTCATACAATAGCTAATAGCCAGAACATTAACTTACTAAAAATACTCTATATAATTACCTCCAGTTCACAGTATAGATAAATGATAAGAAAGTTCATATTACACATGAATTTTATCCCCCCCAAGGATTCAAGGAATCTCATCCTGAGTGTTTGTGTGTGTGTGTGTGTGTGTGTGTGTGTGTGTGTAGCGATAGCTATATGTGTAACTATTAAAATTGGCAGAATAGGAAATCTGCAAAATTCCTGTAATTCAAGCACTTTACATTATAAACTTTTGTTTAGAGACTGTATTTATTTCACAGTATGTAAGAGGACAAGACGTTAGGGATTCCTAAAACTTCACAATCTTCCAGGTAAGCAAGACACAAAGGAAAAGGTTAACAGTTTATGACTAAAAACCATATTCATTCAGTGGCCACTGAGAGCTGGATGAGGGTTATCTTTATGGAACTTTATTACTTTCTGGCATTACTCAACCTGACCTCTCTTTTTATTGTTCTTTCCTCTCGCAGACAGGATATCCCCTGGACCCTCAGGTTGCGGGATGTCAAGTTCTGCACTCCAAGAAAATACAGCAAATCTTAAGACAGGGAAAAGGGCCATTTTTTTTGGTGGACAGAAATTGCATAAAAATATCATTAACTACATAAATTAGGTAGTCAATATAAGTTGCGGAAAAACATTAGAGACTAAATAAGATTTTAAGCATTTTCTGAATATATCCAAAATGCCAGATCAGACCAGTTGCCTGTCATAAGTGAGCAAGAAACGGGCATGGTTAAGCAAGAAGCTAAGCTGAAGGACTACATTTCTCAAGCTGTCCATACAAGCCTCCTAAGGAAGCTGATTATGTATAACATTACTTCCTCCCTACGACTCTCTTGCAAGTCAAATGCCAAATGTTGCTTTTCCTTCCAGCAGAAACTTATCGAAACATGTCGCCAAAATATCTGAGTCCCTTAGAATGGGAGGGCAAAACAAAATGGTTTCCACAAGAGGAGGCAGGAAGAGCGTTCTACTGTATGTTGGAGTGATGTGGTGTGTTTTGGATACCAGAGGCAAGTGATGGAATAGATGATCTTGCCATATACAGATGAATTCAGATATGGCGAAGCATTCCGTGCCCATTAACTTACCTTACATCCATTTAAATAAGAGATCCTAACCATACCCACATAGTGAAATAAACAGATTTATACACCAATTCCTAACGTGATATACGCATTCTCTGTGCCTGCAAGAAGCATTGATTATGCCCATGTGGCTCTAGTGTTCTTCGGTGCGTGTCTGAATTATTTATTTCATAGCACTTCTCACTTTTAAGTTAGTAGTTCAAATTTATGAAACCATTCAATTGCTCTCTCCCATGATGCGATGCCTCAGAGAGTGTATTTTACTCTGTATTTCTAAAGGCTGAGCCATCTACATTTAGCTTAGAATGGTTAAAAGTAGATATTAAGCCAGATCAGTCTGCCTTAGACAATCATAACTTTGCATGAAATAAATGTCCACTTGGCATGAATATTGGAAAGAAATTAAAATGTCTAAAAAGAAGCAAAATCATTCGTATCAAACCCTGTTTGTTGATGCCTGTGATTCTCCCTGACATATCATCCCTACCCCACACCCTTTGACTAGAATTCACATCTCATGAAGAAGCTGATTACACATAACAACATAACATTGCTTCCTTCTAAAAGGCAATAGTAAAAATAAGAACTCTTCAGTGACCATTTATGGAAGCCTCTACACACTAGAAGGTGTCTCAATGACCAATGTCTCATCTCATTACAAGGAAAATACAGCACAAGGGAGGCTGGGGAATTTGGTTTGCCTACACAACAAGCAAAGGCTCTCGATTCAATACTCAGCACCACAAAAATGAAAGGGTGAATAGAACTTGATGCTAGAGAAGGGCCTGGCAGAGAGGATCTTAACTATGGCCTCAGGCCCCACCAAGTCTGCCTGCAAACCAGGTCTCAGGACTTCATGTGCTTGGCAGAAGTATTTGACCATGTTTTCATGCAAGGTTTTTGAATATTGATTGCCTTGTCAATTGTTTTTTTTTTTTTTTAACAGATTCTTTTGTGGCAACTAAAATCCAGATTGCTAACTCACTTTAACATCAGAAACTCTGATACCACTGGGTTTGTATTTCTTCAATATAACAACTGGCAGGAACATGGTAAAACTGGCCCCATCTACTGAAACTGACCCATTGCAGTCAGACTTAGGGCTAGTACCAACAGACTTCTGAGCTTAGACCTCATCGTTTGTATAACAAACTGAGATTTTTAGTCCACACCAAAGTCCCACCAATGCCTCATCGAGGGCAGTCTGAATACATGCTTAAATTTAACAATGCTAATCTTAGAATAGAATAAATTGGAAATCACTCAATCTCATGGTCCAGAATCTGGAATTACAAGGTTCCACTGGAAAGTAACAAAAAAATTTTCATATCCAAACCTAATTATTAAAAACTAAAGCAAATTTCTTTTATGTTTAGCGTAAAAACTCTCTTTTGTAAAACTTTATAATGGTAGCTCTCTTTCTTTCATGGTTCTATCTTCCCCTGGACACACTTCATTTCTTTACCTTTTATTTATTTTTATTTTAATGTGATAACAGTTTCCTCAGGTCATGATATGTCTAGCTGTAGTAATTGCTGGTCAAGCAATTTGAGGGATTTAATCATTTTGATTGGAAAACACCGGAGAAAAGTATTCATTGGCATATGTATGTATGTATGTATGTATGTATGTATGTATGTATTTCTAAATCTAGTCCAATAGAACAAAGCCAACTTTTTTATTAAGGTGAAAAGACTGGAAAGCACTAAAATTTGCTAGTATTCCATTGATAGAAGAGAGGGCTACAACTTAAGAATTGTTGATTTATAAAGTATAAAACACTGTTCAATGGTTAAAACTTAAAACCCAAATCCTAAAATTGATCTTCATCCCATGATATGGATCTGTCTGGCCAATTTTTTTATGGGATTAGAGACATTCTTGGTTTCAATCATTGATTAAAACATTGCCTTCTTTTCCTTGGATCTGAAACTACAATAGATGGTGGGAGTCTCTCACTTGATGAAGTTTACCTAGTGAAGGTGGCAGGCAAAGACAACATGAAGATCTCAGTAGGAGGGTATAGATGTGAAATATAAGAGATCAAGAAATTAGAAATGTTTCTGAAGTTTTGGGGCATGATGGTAAGTTCAGCTAAGCCTAAGGAGACCGGAGTGTATGTGAGGAGAGCAGCAGGGGGTGGGTAAGAAACTCTGGTAATTGGTGCTTTTCTTATCTTATTTTAATGTCCTGGCAACATGTCAGATTGCTGCATGCTAGTGGGCCTTTGGAAATATATTAGAGACCCCAAGCCTTTGAATTAAAGTAGAGAGATTTCTTTACACTGCTCTGGGTGTAATCCTAAAGACATTTAAAAGTAGGATTCTCTCTTGGATAGGAACATTACACGCAGTCTAACAAGAGTAATAACTAAAACAGGAAAGAGAAGAGCTCGTAAGAATGGAAGAACTGATTGAATATGTCCATTTGTCTAACCAATAGGGAGTTCAATACCATAGCCACAGGAAACATAAAACGTGATGATCCAGATATGTGATAATTATGGACTCAGATTCTTCTCTGAGCTCCAAGATGGAATGCAGACTTTCTGAAACCTTGGTTTGGAAAGAACCTTTTAGAGAGTCATGTGTAGCCATACTCACTCATGGAATGTGTGTGGCCTTTCATATCCTAAGTAGAGACTGGTAGTCCTACTGGAAATTCCACTGAGGCCATCTCTGTATTTGCAACTCCTCACGTGGTTTCTGCTAGCCTGCTCTGGATTTCTCTTCAGTGTTTTATTTGGAGTTTCTTGGTTGTTAACTCATCCCTGGTACATCTTGCCTCTCTGTGTTTTTTCCATGTAAGAAAGTCTTCTCATTGACTTGTGCCTTCTCATTCTAAAGATGATGACACAGTATGCTCAGCTATTACAATTGGGCAGCCACACCATAAAACGTATAAAGACAGTGGCATAAGAGATTTGGCAGGGGGTATGCAAACTATTCCTCCCCCCTTTCCTAATAGCCTGGGACTAAATTCTCCAAACTTGGCTCGATCTACTTATAAATGTGTTTATGACCAAGGTGCATCTTCAATATGGAGATAAGAGTTAGAAAAAGGAAGAGGAAAAGTACACTTAGTAGAAAGATGCCCTACATGCTAGGCTCTGAGTCAGGAATTTTGTATTATCATTTAATCATCAAGTCAATGTAGTAACAAAATATATTATCCCCGTTCATAATTTAAAAGACCGAGGTTACCGGATATGAGCAGTAGGTAAAAGGCCAACAAGGACACAGTGCCAAATCAACATAGTCTTTCCTATCACCCCATTTCTCTTGAGGATCATTTGTAGCTGTTGCATGAATTCTGTACCTAACAGTCACCTGAAATGACAAATATGGAGAACAAAAAAGACCTCTTCAAAGGTCTTCCTTTGAATGAATAGTCTTCAGGAGTGTAAAGTGAGGATGTTTAGTTCTCTCTAAGTGCTTTTTTTTTTTATTCTGTTTGGTCTGGGGTCCTCCAACAAGGCCATCTGTTTCTAATGGTGGTGTATTGAATTCTACACCTGAAGTTACGGTACTGGATATTGGAAATGTGAACCCCTCTGAGCATGCAATTAAGATGGGACAACTACCCAAGATTCTACTGAGGATGCTTTTGCATCCCTAACTGCCTGTTTGGAGGTAAGAGTGTGTTGGCAGCTGCTCAAGAAATCTTACCATGGTCTTTCTTATCTGGAGCACCTAACCTGTTGTCTCTTCTTTGGTCTGTTTTGTCTGCTGTGATGCTCCCTAGCATCAGTCTTCTCACTGAATTATCTCCTCCTTTCATTCTGAGAAGTTTTGAGCTATTGTTTCCATTAATCTTGTTGGGAAGTTATGCTGATGTCTATTTGGTGTCACTTTATTTTCTTTTCTGTCATATAATTTGCTCCACTGCTCTCTTCATTTCTCCTAGATTGAGGAGCATTATTCCACATTTTACCAGACTTTTTTTTTTCTGTTTAAGGCCCCATAATAATCTTTCATGGGAATAATTCTTCTAGAGATGACAAATAAAGATCAAAGAGAATGAGATATGCTTTCTACATTGTCTATCAGTTTCTCACTGTAAATATTAACATTTCCTGATTATTACTTGAAAATGAAATGTTTCTGTTTTTTAGATTTTATATTATCACATTCTTATAATGAACCTAACTTTACACTCTATCTTTTAGAGGTTTTTTATTTCATTTTTTTTAATCTGCATGAAATTTTGCTTGCATGTATGTATGTGCCTAGTGCCTGTGAACCTATAATAAGAGAGAAGGATATTAGGTTTCCTGGAATAGGAGTTATGGGTGGATATGGGTGCTGGAAATTGAACCCTTGTTCTCTGCTTGAGCTTCATATCAAATGTGTTTAGCATTGAGCTACTTTCCAAACCCACTTTCTCTCTATTTTCTATTCTGCCTCTCTGTCTCTCTATCTCTCTGTCTGTCTCCATCTCTGTTTCTGTCTCTCTCTGTGTCTCTGTCTCTGTCTCTCTGTCTCTTTCTCTCCTCTCTCTCTCCCCTGTCTTTTATTTCTCCTTTTTTAAAAGAATTTTTTTTCTCTAATATCTCTGTCTGTCTTCTTACCTCCTTTGGTATATAGAGGCAACTATTTGTTTTTTCAGATTAACAGAAAAAAAAACTTCTAAAAATTTGAAAATTTTGAAAATGTCAGGGAAAAAATACCTTTAAAAAGATTCATGATTGGGACTGGAGAGATGACTCAGTGGTTAAAGGCACTCACTGCTCTTCCAGAGGTCCTGAATTCAATTCCCAGCAACTGCATGGTGGCTCACAATCATCTGTAATAGGATCTGGTGCCTTCTTCTGGTGTGTTTGAAGACAGCTTCAGTGTATTCATATAAATAAAATAAATATTTTTAGAGAGATTCATAATCATAAAGACCAAGAAAACAATGAGAACTATTTTTCTTTATTGCCATTATGATTGCCTGATGTATTCTACCCTAGTGAAGGCTTAATCAAAATTAAAGAACTCAGGTAGGTCTCTATTCTTCACTGTCTTTACATGCAAATGACTTTGCCTCTTTTAACTCTAGTTGATATGGAAGAAAACTATGAATTTCTGCAATAGTTGAAAGAAGAAAACATTTTTTTCAACTAAGGAAGAAAAGATTGTGGTTCATTCAGTGGTTTATCACTAAGAGCATGTGGTAAGTTCCTTGTGTTCTATGGAAGCAGGAAAGAGAGAACTGCATAGTCAATTATTAATGTTAGACGAAAAGATGCATTTGGAGATGTAAGGCATACATTTGAATCACCAGTTCCAAGTGCCTGGTAGGAGGTAAATCAAGTTGATGATCATCGAAATAAGAGTGGGACATGATTGTTTTTGATTATGAGTACCATGAACAACAATGTACAGAATTTAGGGAAGTACGATGGGATCCCTGCTATTTCAAGAAGGGGCAATAATCTAGATATAATCTAGATTGTACTTTGGAAGAGTAGCTAGCAATCACTGGGAAAGAATTCTGTCTGGCAGAACAAACATGTGAAGGGTTTCTCTACAGATTCAAGGTTTAATATCTCTTCCTGCGTAATGTGTGTGGCATTTGATGAAATACCTATCATCACTAGACTTGAAATTCATCTCCTATGAAATACAAAGAAAATACTTATTGCACAGGACTTGTCCTAGCTCAGGTGCTGTAAGTCAGAACCAGGAAAAAGTGCTCATGTAGAAGTGTTCCATGAATATGATCCCATGGGAAACCAGTAGAGAGATAATGGGAGAAAGAGAGGGCAGGCCAAGCCAGAAAATGAAAATGAGGAGTCACCAGCAAGGATGTTCCTGTCAAGAGGCAATGTTTAGGGATAGGCAAAGAAGGGATAAATAATAGTGATTACCCCAAATTAAAAAAAAGAAATCAAATGAGAAGAGATATTGCTTTGTCCCATAGGGACCCAAGACACAAATGCAAGGCCAGTTTTTGGATGAGAAATGTTATAAATGAATGTCATTTAAGTTCCTTCACTTCCCCTGAAACAAGAATGAATCATGGAGAAATGTGGCTTCTTCCTAAACAAGGTGCTGGGGATGTTGACTATGTATGCTTAACCAAGAGTAGTGGACTTTAACAAAAGAAGATGTAATGAGTAACAGAGGTGAAATCCAACACAGTAAAACATGGGACAAGTGATACTGAAAAAGCAGAAGGAGGATAACAAAGAGGACTTAGGGACACTGAAGAAGGAGGTTGTTCTGTGAGATTTCTTTCCACAACTTCAATTCTTGTCTTCAGGGTGTATGTGTGTGTGTGTGTGTGTGTGTGTGTGTGTGTGTGTGTGTGTGTGTGTGT
>JADRCD010217327.1:31807-47492 GCA_019843815.1 Montemys delectorum
TGTGTGTGTGTGTGTGTGTGTGTGTGTGTGTGTGTGTGTGTGTGTGTATGAGAGAGGGGGGGCAGAGAGACAGAGACAGAGACAGACAGACAGAGAGAGACAGAGACAAAGAGACAGAGACAGAGAGAGAGCAGAAACAGAGACAGAGAGACAGAGAGAAACAGAGACAGAGAGACAGAGAGAGAGAGACAGAGAGAACTGATTCTATAAGTGTGAAAGGGCTCCTCTTCACAACAATTACTTGATGTGAAGTTAGCTAGGTTGAGCTTAGGTTGTAAAAGAGACCATTCCATTCCATGGTGCGAAAATATTAAATGACTCCAACAACATGGTCTCTGGGCAGGAAGAAAGAGCTTAGATTTGATCAGTCATACAAAATTGTGGAGACTGAAGAGGACATTGCATCTGAGCTCAATTACATCAGCCAGCCAATCAGTTCTCTAAAGCACTGTGTATTATTCATAGTAAAAGTTAAAACAAAAAGGAAAATGGAGACTAATCATAAAAAAGCTTAATCATGAAAACAGAGCCCACACATCTCTAAACAAAGAGCCCTTGGAGCCAATCACAAGCTGTAAATGAGAGATATATAGTACAGTCATAAGCAGGCTGCAGCATCAGGGAAAAATCCTGAGTTAATCAGAAGCCATTCTTCCCATACAGTATGCTGATCCCCATTACAATCCACTGTGCTAATGACCACTACTCAAAATGACAACATCGTAACTAAAATCACCATTTGTTCAAGTTAATTTCTTAAAGATCTGTGATTTTCCCCCATTACATTTAATATTTATGAATCCTAACTCACTGGAACTTCACTATATTCAGGCTATTACCATTCATTTTCGGGATGGAAAATGAAGGTCATTAGAGCTGGACTTTCTCTTTTCTTTTTCTCTTTTACCTGGTCTCATATCTTTAAAAAGCAATAGAATCCCAATCAAATGCTTGGCATACAATAACAACCTTACCTTGACTTGCAGAGTATGTGACTGGGAACAAACTTCAGGTCCCATTAACTCTGTGCTATACAGAAACATCTCTCACTTTCAACAAATATTTCCTAAGAAATCTGGCAAGAGAAAGAATCCATTTTGCAGGAAAATTCTGATTTCACCGAGACTACTGTTCTAAGTGAAGAAAAAAAAATACTCAAAGGAAATTGAAAACCACTGGCAAGGAAGAGATGGAGTTGGCAGGCAGGTTAATGGCATGCTAGGTACAACGTTCTGCGCCTTTCCCTCATTCCTTCCTCTTTCCCTAGAATGCCTGGTTTGTTTCAGGTTTCCTCTGGGAAATGAATTCATGGTCTTGGAAGCCAGCATTGCTCTACTTTCACAGGGTACTTACTTATGTTGCATAAATGAAATGGATCTAGGTTTTCATTGGTTTTATAATCAAACAAAACAAAACAAAACAAAACAAAAAAACTTTACAAACCCTTCGGTTCTGAAAAGGAAATACATGCCCAATGACAGGAAATATTTAAAATAACATCTGTAAAGTTACATTACTAGGGTCACAGCTATTCTTAGATCACCCATGCACTTATTCAAACGCTGTGCCTAGCACTCTTCGGGGCCATGTGTAATCCATATTTAGCTACACAAGTTTAAGGAAGATTGTGATTTATAACTGCTCCAAAAGACCATTCATATGGTGGAAATCTTGGTCTGTATTGTCTTTCAGGCTATCACTCCTTTTTAAAATTTATGGAACACTGTCTTTCAGAAAGGAGGAATCTGTAAAGTTGCTATCCTTGCTTTATCAGTCCAGACTTTATAACCCTCCTGGTTCACCCTCTGACTGTTCCACATCCCACACCCCCCCCCTCCCGCTCTGTCTCCAAGAGGATGTCCTCACCTCCTTGCTTTTGAAAGCCCCCTGCATAAACATGGAGAGAATGGAGGAGGGCAGAAGAAGGGGAAGAAAAAGAGAGGGGGAATGGAATTGGTGGTTGAAAGAGAACGGGAGAGGGTGGGGGCAGAGGAGAGAGAAAAGCACACAAGAGAAAAGCAAAAGCTTAATAAATGGAATGATGACCCAAATAAGGACCAAGGAAAAAGCAAAAGGCTTTCCCCAGGATGAACTAATACTGGACACTATTGAATGCCGGGGGGCGGGGGAGAAGAATTGAAAGGATCCCTCACTGAGAACAAATTCTCAGCATCACTGTGAAAAATAAACATATAAGACAAAACAAAACGAAACGAAAGAAAAAAAACTAACCAAACAAACAGACAAATGTTAATTTCAGTTTTATTTACAAATTGAATGGGTTGCTCCTGTGGAATTCACATAAAAGATGAATACATGGAGTGTGTTTTGTTTCACTCTTGGGGGTGAGGATCACAATGGCCTTTTGCCTTGCATCAGCCCATCTTCCACACAGGTAGAGGGTTGTTAGGAAAAGGGAGACAGTATAATCCACCCTGTAAAGAAGTCGCCTACAGTGCCCCCTCTCTCATCTTGGGGCACACACTTTTCCTATTCTGTGCAGTAGGAAGGAATGAAATGGAATCCTCAATCTAAATATAATTTATACATCACAGCCAAAGTAGGGAGAGGGCTATTACTTAGATATGTCTGAGGAGAACAAAAATAAAACAGCCCTATTCATGAGCGTTTAAGTCATGGCTTAAGGATTGACTTCAGAACCAACTGGGAATTAAATCAAAGGGGAGCAGGACCTTCTTCCCAGCAAGCTATCATCTATGCAGACATCTTGAGATGGTCGTCCCAGAGTAGTAGCCCTCCTGGTTGGTTTGCTGAGTTTCCTAGCACATTGTTAATGGGGAAAATCATTAAAGTAGTATGTAGGGCTTTACAAGCAAGAATATGCTTGGCTTCTTTGAGGTTAGTTTAAGGTAAACCAGATACGTTGTGATTTGAGTAGAGTCATTTTTGACACAATCAAACTACAACACTCACATGCACACTCACACTCTACACTTCTTTCTGACTAACATTGCAAAAATCTGTTCATGACCATTTGTCCTTGATAAGTGATTCGGTGTCCATAAGGCTGGTCCTCAGGCCCTGAACTGGATAGAGTTCCAGCAGGGAGAAGGTTATTCCCTCGATGAAGGGATAGGCAAAGTGAGAGAAAAGGCAGTTCTGAAAGATTCACCCAGAACAGGAAAAAGAGTAACACATGTAGAAAAAGACAAGACACAGAAAGGTGTCTCAACTGCATTCCAGAAAACTGAAGAAATTCATGCCTGTAGAGGCATAGGCAGAGAATCAGTAGAAAATAAGAAACTAGGAATAAAAGGACTTCAAAGGTGTCTGGCCTTGAAAGATCAGCAGATCATAGGAACAGGAGCAGTGGCCAAGAAGTTTATCAAGGGTTGGAGTCTTCCTTCCGGGAGAGATCAGAATACCATCTGCAAGGGGATCTAATTCAAAGTACCAGACAGTAGACTAATGGAAGCAAAAACATATTACTCTGCATGCTACTCGCATAAGTATTCACATATCTTCATGTTCACAGTCCCTTAAAAACATAGCAACTCCATAAATTCATATTTATGTGATGCCACCAGTAGCACTGATGCCAGGTTAGGGTTCTTTCTTTGTCTATAAGCAGAAAGTTTGACATAGCATGTGGCTGGGACTTCTTTTCACATCGTCTAGTCACTCCCCCTCTAGTTACAGTGCTAAGATGAGAATTGAAGGGTTCTGACAGTTTTACTATACATCTTTTTATTCACAAAGACTTCTAATCTTGAAACTGGTTCTTTGTTTTAAATCAGGCATCTATTGATTATCTGTGAGATGGAGCTTGGCTCACCAGGGGCTGGGGTGGGGTATACACTATGGAATTAGGACAGTTAAACACTGAAATCGATCCTCTCTTTTTTATTTATTTATTTTTTTTTGTGCTGCTGTTGCTGTAGCAAGCAGTTTCTCTAAGCTATTAATTTTATTATTAGCACACCTGGAGGCATTGCTTCCCTCGGGGAAAAGCAATTCAACTGTGTGTGCTACAAGACCAGTGGCGGATGATCAATGATACAGCTGGGACAGGATGGGATCTGACCCCTACCTATTTGGAATTTGGAAGAAATCATTCTTGCAAAGTGAGGAACACAAACAAAATAGGTTAGAGATATATCTTGAATATTTCGAACAAAAATTTGTTCTTATGTTTGTCTGTGTTTAAAGAAATTACATCGTCACTACATGGAAGCCTATCGCTTATTCTCCCCAGCAAGTCATGACAACCAGAAAAAGAAGACAAAGGACCACACTTAGATTACCGGGTGGAGACTGACACTCCAAGATTAACCCTCCTTTCCACCATATTACTTTGACCAGAGTAATTCATTCCTATGAATTACATCCATGCGTATATTCTTTTTGAAAACACAAATGAGAAATTGTAGAAGGCAGGATAAAAGCATCTGGATTTCTGGTGTCCTATTTGAAATTAGATGTGCCAAAGCTGCTTATATATTGTGTAAATGGCAGAAATTAAGGCATGGATCTCTCCTTCATAGAAACATAGGCTCTGCGTTGTCCTACTTCTCCACTGGATCCTACGACCTGTGAAAGCTGTCTGACTGGCCTCTGTACAGTGAGGGTTGCAGTCAATGGTGGACATGAAAATCAGTTTCAATTAAATGGAATATCCATTTAAAAGTAATTGTCCTCTCAGGCTCTTTCTAGTTTCTTATTTGCTCTCTACCCTGCTGCTGCTCACTATTTGTCCTCCCTCAGCATCTGTAAATACACACCCAACCCATACAGAGATGAATAGACACACAGACATGAATTTAGACTTAGCACTCAAAGGAGAGATCAGCACACTGCATTTCATGTCCATCTGTAAAGGAGAATATGGAAATAAGGACTACAGTCATTAGACCTTAGAGATGTTACTGCAAGCATGTAAAGAGATGATGCCCATGTGAAAACATCTGTTTCTGTTCCATGGATAGTGCTAAATTAGGTTCAACTGAAGGATGAGACACAACTAACTTACTTTTCAGGTCTAAGGTGTGAATTTCTGTACTGGCCAGTTAAACATGACTCTGGGCCCTTAGAACTAAACTCCCTTACCTTTCAAAAACCTGACCTATACTCTCTTAACAAATATTGGTGGAATATATACTGCCTGCCAGGATCCATTTCAGGAATAAGTCCTGATAATTAGAATGGCTCACTCACCACTGGGAATCTCTGAAACACTCCTAGGTTTTCAGCAAGCCAAGCTGGAAGTAGTAGAGTCTTTAGATTATGACAGACATAGCTTTAAGCCTCTATCTGGGCACTTTCCAGCTGTGTGTTTCTGCCAGGATCCTTCATCTTTCTTAGCTGATATATGTTGACTTTTCCAAAGACCACTAGTGAAAACAGGCCTAAAAATACCCATCTTTCTTTCAAAAGTTTAAAACCAACAACAACCTCATTTCTCTGTTATCTCTGATTGGGATTCCATTGAATCTTCAGCCAATCTTTGCATTCACACTCCCACAGTTAACTGTCTCTCCATACAGGTGGCATCACATTAGACCAACATACAAGTTGCTTGGGTTACAAGTTTATGTGCACTAATGAAAATTTTGCAGTCAAGATTTATAGTTTTACTTCTATAAATCTTATGGGAGAAATAAGAAATGAATAAAAACTGGATGTCAGAGACAAGCAGGAGAAATCAGTCTAGATGTGGCAGATGCTAAAGATCATTAAATTTCAGTGACAAATTACATAACATTTCATTATGTTACTTTATTTGGAATACATTTAAACTTCTTATGGTATATATTTTCACATGATAAAAATTGATATCTAAATACAGGTGTACACATTAGGGCATAGAAAATCTAAAACAAAGAGGTAAACTCATTCTTTACTCAACTTAACATTTTCTTGTCTTAAACTTTCTTAATTTTAGGATTGAGATATTAGATCTCTTATTAAATGGCAGTATTAAGAACATAAGGTTTATTAGTAGATCCTAAAACTAATCTTTAACCAATTTTTTCAGAATACATACAATAATGTTTAAAAATAAATTTTATCTGCTAAGGTTTATAACTTTCATGCTACAAGGTCAAATTGACTATCATGATTGAGATCATATTGTACAGATAATCTAAGACATTTTATCCAGTAGAAAAAAATATATGCTACTTTCTGATTTACATTTACTCCAGATTTATACAATGTGCATAGTATGTGTTCAATAAAAAGTACGGTCTTACTTGTCTAACAGCTCAGTTACTTCAGGCCTCTTGGGGGTGACTAAGTACTAATTGGATACATTCATTTAAGCTACTAATGGTTGATAATGGCTTAATATGTCACTACCCTGAGATAAGCCTCTAAAGTCTTCCCTTAAAATGTAAACGTTAGTAGCAGGACATGGCTAATAAATCAAGAATGGGAACTGTGATTACAGGGTGATCCGGTAGGAGAACTTTTTGCTATTGATGTTCTCTGTTATCCTAACTCACACATCTACCAGTTCTTCCTGCTGTTGATTCTTCCATACTTACTTGAATTAGAAAGCATATATCATAAGTCCACACGGCCTAGCTGGTGCTCTCTACCAGAGTAAAACGCCTTAGGAACTCAGGGATGGGAATAGAAAACAGTAGTTAAGAGTATTTAGCAACCAACAGATCTTGCTTGGGTTTATTAGTTAATAGATGTATAATTTAAAATGAAAGCCTTAAGCTTGGTGTTCCTCTCTGTAAAATGATGCCAGGAAAAACATCCATGTTTTAGGTGTTTTGTGAAGATTAACAAGAACCTGCTAAGTAAGTGCTTATCACAGCTAACATTTTGAAGCACTGACTATTTTTATACCTTGTGTTGCAAATGTCAGTACCTCCTAAGGATAATGATCCTTGCTAAATTGGGTTTGTCCAGGGACCAAAAGTTAGAGTGTGTGACCTTCAAGAAATGTCCCCTGTTTTAACACCCTGTTCCTTCTTGCTTTCATTAATCCCTGACTCAAAACCCAATTTCAGGAGAAGGGGAACAGTTTCCATAAAAATCACAGGTGCCTCCCATGGAAATCTCATCCAAATGTATAATTCTGTAACTCTGCATGCTACCTTAATAGTCTACAGTTCCAGTAATAAAGATAGGTTAATTTTGCATTAGATGAGCTTTAATGCACATTCAGAAATCAGAAACTAGCATATGTGTTCATTAGTGGAAATCTCGCCTAAAGTGGGTCATGTTAGAATGAGAAAATTCAGACTCAGAGAAGAGAGAAGGCGTTTTGTTTCCTTTGTCACCTTCCATTATTCACAACCAGCTGAATGGGCATGAAGCAAATCCGTGGGATGTTTTCTACTGTACCCTGAAACCATGATGGTTTGAGACATTGCTCAGGAAGTAATTTTCTCACAACACGGTCATCCCGTGTATGGATTGAGCAAAGTTACAGGGGTAGGAGAGTTTCGTCCTCTTTCTGATGAGGGCAACGTCCAGCTTAACCTTTCAAGTCTCTGTAACATCGGGAGTGTATCCTTTGAAGAAAAGTTTGTCTTATCCAGAGATGGCATGGAAGAAGCATCAGGGCTCCAAATGTCATGAAACTACTGTTGGATTGAGGTCCAGCTTTGCCTGTCATTCTGGGGAAAGTGCTTCAAGTGTGAGATGCTTGGTTTCCTCATGGAAAAGAATAAAAGTAAGAATTACTGTCCCAATGGCAAGTCTCTGTGAAGCAGGGTGCTCCATACCCATTGCACAAGTTCTCAGTCAATTTGTTACCTGTGAAGCTCCTTGGAGAACACTCTGAACGTAGTAAGAACCCAGGTGATGATGATTGTCACCATCACTGTTGCCACCAATGTCATTAAAAGCTGGCAACAGGACTAAGAAGTATTTTAGTGGACCTGGAATTCAACAGTGCCTCAGGCTGAAACAGTACAAGGCTCAAACGTGCCCCTGCCCTATGCTCATCTGATATATACTATGTTGGACAGAGCTTTCCTAGGCTGTGTACAGAACAAAAAGTTTCCAGGCTCCATTCAGAGAAAGCTGAAACCCTTTAAAAAAAAAAAAAAGTGATCTTTTTGCCTAAGTTTCATGGGGAATCCCAGTCACACTTCCACTTAACAGTCTCAGGTACTACACACCTACAGTGATTTCCCAGGGGCACAGCCCAATAATGTACCCCGAGCTGTCTGTGATAGTGATGCCTGTCTCTCTGACCGCAGAATCGGAGTGCTGGTTTTTAATGAATTTAAAACAAACAGGAACTGGCACTAAAATGATAACTCTTTGAACAAGATATATTAGCTGTTTCCCGCATTCCCTCCTCTCAACCCTTCCCATATGAGCTGTCCTTCCCTTCGAGAAGAAAGTGTTTAGTTCGTGTGTCTGTGCTGGGGGGAGGGGGGGGACAACACAGATTCAAATACAGATATGTTCCATCACGGATATCAAATTCTTGCCCAGAAGGCTAAACAGCACCTAAACATGCTGTTGATTTATTTGCTGCAGATCTATGCAGATATTTATGTCCTATACTAAAGCCCCATTCTTTCTCCAGCATCCCGTATTGTTCTGTACAAAAAGCATCATCTCTCACCCCTTTATGAATGATTCTTTATTTATATTTATACAACCCTGCTTCCCCGGAGAAGCAGGAGTCCCCTTTTCTCTATTACATCTCAACAAAGGGTGAGTTTTCAAGCCACACTGAATGTAGCCACAGCTATCAGAGGAGAATAGGGTTCCATTTTAAGTCTCCTGTGTCAGTGGAAGGAGAGTCAATGACTCCTACGTAGTGGATTTTCAGAGTGTGTGGTGCCAGCTGCCGGGAGAATTGCTCTCTCTCTCACTCTTCACGTGCGTCTGATAGGCATAGCTATTGGGAATTCTTCTATCCTATCTTGATCCTCCTTTCTTCACAGGTAGAACGAGTGGAGTTTTGAGAGTAGAAAAGTATATTTGTGTATATTTTAACAACATAGCAGCCTGGAGTTGACTGAGGTGAATAGATCTTGTAGCTGCAACATATCTGTACAGAATGGCATCATCTAATGTTTACTGTCAATGCTAGTAGTTCATAAGGAATTTCACCTAAGAAGAAGCTTTTCTTTAGGTTGCTCGAAGCTATGTGTGGCAAGTAGTACTTCATGTAATGACCACACAGGATACAACAGGATTGCCGGTCCCTCCCTTGCTCCATTCATGAGAGTAAAAATATTTTTCCTACATTTTGAATTTTATCTACTTCCTTGTTATATTCTACACATTCCAATGATAAATTGCCTATCTGGTCCATTGGAAGCTCATTTCAAGTCTTTGAAATACAGAGATAACAAGTGTCATGGTATTTCCTTCAAATACAGCATTGACCCCCTTCATCCTCTCCTTTACATCTCTATCATACCCTGCTCCATGACTCCCATGTTAATGCTAAATCCGTACCCCACTAGCAAAGGGATTACTTTTAACCAAATGACAAAAGAATTAACACAATGTTGCACTGATAGCTCACTCCTAGGGAGAGAACTGACCAGGCATGTGGATACGGAAGAGGAATCTTAGTGGCTACTCTATGTGCTTATGGAAGTCCATTATGCCTATTCAGTTCACACGAAGGAAAAAAAAATGAGATACCAATCAAGGTATTCTAAGAATGATCTAAAATACCATTTTTAAACTATCAATCAATCAAGGAATCCCATTCTCAAAATACTATGATACTACGTATGTGTAAGTTTTGTGAATCACAAGTATATATGCCTATTGACAGACACAATTAACCTTTTAGATTTTTCTCTGTGGTACTTTTTTATACAGTCAGAAGATTTTGTTTAGATTCTCGGATACTATGACTTTGTTTTTTCTCCTTCCAATTTTATCTGTTAATAATTTATTTTTCCTAATTGGTACAAACATGTGTATAAATTTTTTTGTTCCCCACAAAGGATTAAAACCAGTTTTTCCAGTACTGTTGATTCATGTACCACCTTGCTTTGACAGCAAAATAAACAATTGATGAGGAAAACATTTATCAATTACACAACAAATATAAAAGTAATGCAAACACATTTCTGCAATAATGTAATGATGGAAACAAATCAAAACAATGAACTAGATAGTTTAAGAAACTGAAGTTCATGAAAAATAAATATTTAAGCTTTCTACCAAAATACACACACACACACACACACACACAGTACAGTAGTCCACTGTAGTAATTAGCAATTCTCGAGCAAGGAATGGCCTCAGAATACCATGAGCTAGTGCAACGGGCCCTCTCAAATAGTGCTGCTGACAGCATAAAATGTACAGAAAAGGAAAATGTAGTGTATCCTGAAAATATTTATAGCTTTTTGACCTAGAAATTGTATTATAGTTCCCTTGTTCCTTCTTTCCCTGATGTCCTTAGAAAGCTGGAGTAAAATAATAAGAAAGAAAAAGAAAAATCACCTGGCTAAATCTTCAGAGTATAGTTTACCGGGCACCTGAAATATTTTGGACCAAAAGCGTCCAGCAAAATACAGATTCAAATTTGACTCAGTGGTAAGAGTTTACACAAAGACTCTTCCCACAGACAAAACCTTTGAAGTGGCCCTCCTCCCAATTCCATTTTCCTGCAATAATGAAATATAAAAGAGAAAGGGGCACAGATTTAGAGTGTGGAGGGAAACTACAGTTTTCAGGATCAACCCTAGTTCTTTGGTGAAATCTATTTCCTCTGTCCTGACCTCCTCTCGGCCCCCAGCAACTTAACATGCTCCACAGTCAGACCCTGCCTCAGAATAAAGATAAATGCTGAGGAAGTAGCTTCCTGGTAAAACGCTTGCCTAGCATGTGAGACACGAGAGGTTCATTGTCCAGCATTGCAAAATGAAATAAAAAGTGATTCCCCATCTTTGATACCTTTATGCCGTAAGTTAAGAATCCTCATGATGGAGCTTGTGCATCAGATTGGTGACATTATTGCTTTCGAATCTCTCTTACTTCTAGGTACACACTTGTTGCAGGAGAGTTTTTTTGTTTGTTTGTTTTTTTATAACTGTCTGAATCTATGCCCTAGCCAATGACTGTTTAATAGAGATAGTTCAGTTTAACTAGCCAAAAAGGAATAAAACAAAAGATTTTTCTATGATGCAAATAAAAGACTTCAGAGCCAGCTCACTCTGAGGTTATGGGTAGATAATGAGTCAGCAAAGAGTGCCACAATGAAATTTTCTAAGACTGTTTCAAATATTTTCTCTTTGTAATTTAGACTTTCACCACAATATTATGTCTCAAAACATACATATACATATAAATCCCAACATACATACTGTATTCCAAGCAAACAAACTCTGTCACTCACGGAAAGTAATATATCAAGGTACAGAAAATAGCTTGGTTGATTACAATTGACTGATTGATTGATTGATTGATTGAGACAAAGTCTTACTCTTTGGTACAAGGATAATATAGAATTCACTATGTTCTCTAGACTGGCCCTGAATTTATGGCAATCCTCCTGGCTCAGTTGCCCACATACTCTTAATAGCAACCTGGAAACCATGCATAGCTGGGTATTAGTTTTTAACACTGAAAAACATTTAAAAATGCATATGATCTCAAACAGATAACTGTTAGTTAAACTTTGGTATTTACATAAAACAGGAATAATATGTAACTATTCATATTAACAGTACATTTTTAATTTTGGAATATGTAAATTTTAACATTAACTTTCTAAAATGCTACAAATTCCAAAGCAAAAAATTATGCCCTTCATTTTATTTCTGTGGATTTGTGTGTGTGTGTGTGTGTGTGTGTGTGTGTGCTCGCTCTCGCAGGCATGTCCTGCAGCTTCAATTGCCAACTACTCTACATATCTCTCCTTTGGTAAGCATGTTTCTGGGGAGGGGGAGCGGCAGAGACAGTGGTTCAAGCAAACATTCTGTAAGTGTCAATCTCTGGGTACATGAAGATGAAGCAAAGCATAACAGAAAAACAGGGAAACATGAAAGGAAGTAGAGGACAACTGGGGTTACACACTCATGATCCAGTATTTGGGTATCAAGGGACAAAGATCAGAGTTCAAGGCCAACTTTGGTCATTAACAGTTAATTTGCTGCACAAAACAAGTGTAATAAACACCAAGTAGCTAAGCAAAGCAAAAACAAGTATCATAAGGAAATGTGCCAACGAATTCTCACTGCATGGTAAAATACCATGGGCATTCTTGAATATTTTGTTTCTGACTTCCAGATTTCCAACTGTATATTATTTCTACGGTTTTGAAATCAAACACACAGGAAAAAAAAAAAAAGATGCCGAGTGAGTAGGAACTCAGCTCTCAGGCACTGCCTAAGACGCCTTGTGGCTATGCTAAAACATTTCCATCAGAAACAATTGTTTCAAGGCACACAGAAATGGTCACATTCCTTGTCAAAAATTAAAAACCTTGTCAAACCTTTCCTTTGTGGCATAAACAGTTCGTTGTCAAAAGTGAGCTGTTTGCAAAAGCAGCATAAAGAAGGGAAAATAAATGGTCTCTTTCCCTTTTATACGAAGTGAAGGCTTTCCTACAATTTTAGCAGTCATTAAGATTTACTAATGATTACTTGAGATGGAGTCTAAAAAAGGAAATATAAAGTTAAGTGGCTCATTTGGTGTTTTGAGAGGTAAAATATTAAGAGGAAAAGAGAGAGTCAGTCTATCCATCAAAAACCACATAGAACTGGAAAAGTCAGACAGCCCTATCCAGTCCCAGCCCAGCTGAGGACCAACACTAGCCCTGTCTACCTGTTAATAGGTGAGAGCCTATTTCCCTCTCCATACCCATTTAATCATAGGGCTGTTTGAGCACTGACTGCCAATTATCCTGAATTATGTGTCATATAGCAGGCTTGTGATCTGGGCTATAGTGCATTAGGGACCCAGCAGAGACCACCATGTTGATTTGACAAGGTTCTTAGAGCCGGGGTGCATAAATTAACTCCATAGAACAATTTTGATGAAGCAAAGATTGAAGCCAAGCTGCCAGAGATGGAAGCTTAGTGACTAATCAGGGCTAACACCTGGTTTCCATAACACCCTAATAACAACTCCTCACGCTGCTGTAACAAAACACGACAGCCTCTGCCACGGGAGAAAGGAGAAAAGAGCCTCCAGCTTAAGGCTTGGGGCGGTTCATTCACCGCAGGATGCAGCTCACCTGCTCACAGAACATTAGAACAGTACTTTGTTACTTTGTAATGGGATGGAGGGTTGAGACCATGGTGAATTCAAAACAACTGGGTTTCCAAAGCAGACGGACTGAGAAATCAACTGCTGATGACTTCAGTTTAATTTACAAGTACTGTATAGAGGAGGAGGCAGGAGGGAGGGAGAGAGGATGGAGGAGGCCCAAATAAGAAAGCCCCTTAGCATGATGGTCATGTAACTAACTGCCTTGACCTACAGGCTCAGAGCAAACAAGACTAAACCTTTCTGAGATTCACACACCCCAGTAGCTGGGTTGAAGTACAGGTCGTTTTTTTTTGTTTTGTTTTGGTTTGGTTTGGTTTTTTTTTTTTTTTTTTTGGTATTGTATTGTATAATTCCAAGATACAATACAGCCAGATGTCTAATAGAAACACTAGCTAATATTTTACAATACCCTTGGCTTTATGATGTCTGACCACAGACAAGAGGCAGTGTTCTTTTGGCCACTGTCCTGAAAGTCAGAGGAACCAGCCCTTTGAAGATCAGTCCCATACGCTGTGGGCCACCCCCTCCGCCAGCACATCCAGAATGTCATAACACTCAACAAGAGAACATAGGATCTCTTGTGTTAAAGCAGGAAGCACACAAATCATTGAAGGTTGATTCTTCCTAACCCTAGAAGATGTGTGCTGGAGTGGTAACCCTGACAACTCTCGAATGGGGGCAGAAGTGCGTCACAGGGACTCCCTCAGGACTGCTTCCAGACAAAGCAGCAACTCTGCCCTAGCCTTGCTCCTGCATCTGACACAGAATGACAACCAGGTTGTCTCCAGGCCTGGCTGGAGGAAGAAGGCGTTAGTCAGATTGTCAGCAAAGCCACCCCTGTCCCTATCACCCCACCCCTACCACCACAGCTAGGACTTGGTAGCACAGAATACATGTGCTATGCTCTCCTGCAAACCTTCAGAGCTGATCCAATACACTCAAAGGAAACTGTCACTCATCCTTCCCGAAATCCGGGCCTTTGCCTCACAGGGCTGTCCATCTTGGCAGCTTCTAGTCACAATGACCATTTCTGTTCCCTGAAACGGACTTTGTCTTCTCATGTTCCTTAGGCACTGTAACCCAGTCTCTATCTATTGAGGGTAGGTCCTCATTTGGGGTTCCCTGAGTCCTTCTTACACCTGTGATTGATCGAGTCACTCACATAGGACACACCACCAAGCCCGTCCTTGCACTCATCCACTGCTGAAGACCCATGCTTTCTGCGGGGACTGACAAAGAAGCCAACTGCCAGTTGTCCCAGGGGCTGATTCCATATTTGGGCTCCCAAAGGGGAATCTGCTAAACTCCTCTAGGCATACTTTAATACCGACCCACTTTCATAGCTTCATTTGTTCCCACACCTGCCTTTTTCTGTGCCTCAGAGGCTCCATCCAAGGGGAGACTGGAGAGGAACAGACACTTTTGAATACATTATACATTAAAGGTTTTTCCTTTACCCCTTCCCGATTTTTTCTCCTCCAAGTTCAAATCTCAGCCCACCTATGAAGGTCCAAACTACAGCGCTCATGCACAGCACAACCAGGCTATAAAGCCCCGTATTCAGATCTGGCTGACATCCTCTTTTAATTGTTTTATTTTATTTTCTCTCTTGGTTGAAATATTTTAGTTTTATTAAATGGGATAGAGACCCCTCTTCAAAGAGATCCTCAAAGCAAAATTCAGGAGGGACAAAAGTAAGTCTTTAAAAAGGATCGCTTGAACTTGTAATCATAAAAGCCACACTCTGGGCCGTTTGCTGAATGCCACTCAGTTATATGTTTTATCTTCTTACCCCAAATTATAAATGCTCTATAACAGAAAGCAGAAAAAGGCCACACGCCATCAATGTTCTGCTAGAAAAAAAAAAAAAAAAACATCCCCCTGCCATAACCAAAGGGACCTGCAGATATTCAGAGGAGGTGGTATGGCTTCAGTGGGAATAGCAGGTAGCAGTTTTGTGTGTACAAAGCTTAGGGAGGGCATAGATGTTTCGATAACAAAACCATTGAATCTGTAGCAAGGGAGGCTTTGTCTCCGGCACAGTCAAAGACACACAGCAGGTTTCTAAGGGCCATGAAAGGAAGGAGGGCTGTGGTTTATCTGAAAAACACGTCATTTTTTTTTTTGTAGGAAATTGTGGCAAACAATCTTCTAGAGATGGAACAATCATCTAGTTTACTCCTTGCGACTGCATAGTTCTATAAGACACTCTGTTTAATACTAAATAGTCGATGGATATCTCATGGAAGACCTTGAAAAGTAAGACAGTGGTTCCTTGTGGGTCACAAATGATTGGGAGAATGTGGTGAATATAAAGTTCTCACAACAGGAAAGTACCAGCATATAAAAGCAAAGGTATAAATTATGTATAAGATTTCTGGAATTTTTATTCAAGGTAAGGATCCCTGTGATAAATGTGTAGTGTTTGTGTGTGTGTGTTTGTGTGTGTGTGTATGTGTGTGTGTGTGTGTGTATGTGTGTATGTGTGTGTGTGTGTGTGTGT
>JADRCD010217328.1:0-25885 GCA_019843815.1 Montemys delectorum
TACTCTTAAACAATGCTGGAGATGTGGTGAGGAATTGCAAGCTCACCATGTTCCCAGGCAAAGCAAAGAGCTGTGCTTCTATCTCTCTTTGTATACTTACTGCTTCTTCTCACTGAGCTGAGCTGCAGACTGGGTGATATGCACTCACTGAAAGCAGGTGTAGGGGACAACTACATCTCCTCTTTTATTTCACACAAATTTCTTTACTGCAAAGGGAACAGTGTTTTGGCCTTACCTAGATTCTATGGCCCTCATGCTCTCTGGACACAAGTAGGATTCCTCAGGCCAAGGAAAGTGTTTGATCCATATTCTAAAACTTACTGCTGGCCTCACCTCATTTATCTCCAAAAGTCACAGGGCCTCAGGCCCAAGCCTTTAGGTGGGATCTCTTCTCTAACAAGAGTTCAGGATGCAGACAACATAGTTCAATATGCCAAGGTACCATTTAGGAGATAGTTGCTTGCCAGTGAGTGGATTCCTCAATATTTCTGTGCCTCAGTTTCCTGATTTGTAAAAGGGATAACAATGGCACCCCCCTCTGAGATTGTTACAGTAATCGAATGAAACTGCACTTACAGAGTTTTGAAAACACTGCTGGGGTGAGCTCACTTTGTATGAGAGTCACAAGCCACTGAGTTTCTACTCACTCTCCAGATACTCCTGTCACTGTGAGCTCTGAATGTGAGCATGACCTTGAGAACTCACACAGTTGCACCTCTAAGCCGGATTCATGCATGCTACTACCTGGTTCTACATCTCGAATTAGATGTCAAGAAACCATGCAAAACCATACTGATTAAAGCCAATCCCTGGTTAGTGTGGTGGTATAGACTTGTAACTCCCAGTACTATGAGGCTGAGGCTGGGTAACCATGAGTTCAAGGTCAACCTGAGCTACATAAGTAACTTTCCTCAGAGACAATAAAACACCAAATCTTGCTTACCTCATTCCTCTCTCCATTGTCTTTGCTCCAATTCAGGAAATGCTGACTACATATTTCTAACCAGAGTCATTTTATGAGCCTTCCTTCATATCCAGCATGTCAGCAGACTCTGCTGAATGTAACTCAATCTGTGATGTACTATCACTATCTCTTACCATCGCTCTACTATCACTCAGACTGAAGCCAACCCGTCTTTTGTTTGAATTACTGGAAGAGCACCCACCCTTGCACAGCCCTAAATGATTTAACCCCAAAACACCAATAAGAGTGGCCTTTGAGTTATGTGTGGTCATGTTACTAGAAACAAGACAAATCTTCCCGCAATATCTTTCAAAGTCATTGAATCTTGTAGGATATAGTCTCAAGTCCTCATTTTACACCCTTTATTATCCAACACTCTGAAGACTGCTCCCCTGAGATTCCCCACGGCCCATCCAGTTTCTTTGCTGCTGGAGACCAGTCCTGAAGAAGAGATAGGAATTGGCTGGTGAAGGAGAAGTGAGTCAGACACGGTGGTTAGGAAGAATCCTTGCAGCTTGAATGATGGACAATCAGGATGCTTCTTTATTTAGACCAAACTCAGTAGGCTGGGATGAATTCATGTTGTTCCAAAACATAGGTCATATCATTTTTGTTTCTAGACATGTATGTTATTCCTCTTGGTTATAAGTTAGTCATCATTGATAATCTGTGATGGAACAGAGTTATCTTTTATAATAATTTCCCCTATCAACCCAATTTTTAAGTATCTAGAGGAATATTTTGCCAAAGCATGGCATCCCCTTCTCAGGTTGGTAGCTCTTACAGTTTCAAGAACACTAGACTGAAAAAAATCTCTAAGCCAGTCTGGGCAGATTGTCATGTCCCAAGCAGTGTATTGTGAACTTTTAATGGTCAGAGTAATAATAATTTTTAGCCCCAAGAAAAACCTTCAGGCTAACGCTTCTGTGGTTATTATTCAATTTCTGCTATAATACAATGTTTATATATTTGTAGAATTTATTTATATGTCTAATCTTGGTATTCTTTTCTTCCTCAGTCATATGACACCACAACACCCTGCACAAGTTAACTTTTCTAAGAAGGGGAGGTCTTAATACTTAATTTTTTATCACTTATTCACTCCACTTTTGTCCACCAATATAAGTCCCTATGTAGGGCAGAAATAACACTGGCCAATCTAATTTTCTTGCTGTACCTTTTCTTCAAGGAGCATACCATATGTGGCCCATAATCTTATATGCATGTAATCACCTGAGCATATAATAGAAGAAGCTTTTAGTCTGATCTGATGCTAACTCCTCTAACCCACTGAATCTTGTTGACCTTTTAAAGTTCATTTTCTTCTGATTATCTTGTTCCTGAGTAAGTACAGGGGCAGATGGTCCAAGCGTATCTTGGAATCAGAGCCTCATAAGGAGATCTCTGGCATCTTTATTTGAGTCATAGCCTCCAGGGTGTAAGGAAGATCTTCAAGTAGGACCAGATAAGGATATCTCCCTAAAGTCAGGAGGGGTAGTATGCTCAGGACTTTCCTGGAGAAGGCATAAATGATTCATAAAAATTCCCCATCAATTCAATATTCCCAAGTTCCATAAATATTAAAAGCCTCCCAAACATACAATACATGGAGATTGAGACCAAAAGTGGAAGAGTGCACAGTGGTGATTGCGTCACTTGGCTCAGCTTTGTTGGACCTTGGTCAAGCATCTGTGCTGGTTTTATGACTTGCTGTTCCCATTAGATAAGACTGTGCCACCCTGGCTCTCTTTCCCCTACACTTACCTTGTTTGACTTGCTATGTGTGTGACTGATCACTTCTATTTTCCCACCGGAAAAGGCTTTTGCACTTGGCCAGACACATTTTTTAGCCTCTTGCTGGAGCCAGTCCACACCAGTTCACAGAGATGACTCTTCATATCTCTTCTAACTCACGTGCCCAGAGATGTCAGTTCAGTAGCCCAAGATGTTTTGACAGGAGTTTTACACAAGAAAGAGCCAATATGATGAAGTCTCCTACCTGCTTTTCCCCATTGGTCTTGACACTTCTGAGCACACACTTGGATTTGCCTCTTGTTTATTCACAACAGTATTTGACATGGACTCCACAAAATGTGTGCTCTGTGAAAGAAGAAATGAGCAACGTTTCAATTGTCTAATTGGTTGCAGCTCTGATCTGCCTTGGGTGGAAAATTAGCAAGCCTGAATCCCTGGGTTGAGCATCTGGGGATAATACTGGCCAACAGTATGAACCGGAACTATTTTCTTAGTGTTTACAATCCAGTGTATTTGTTCCCGGAATCAACTCTTAAAAAACTGAAACCAAGCAATCAGCAACGCTAACAGAATATGACTTACGTATTCTTTAACCTCAAAAATTATAAGTAAAACTTTCTTGAAATGTCAGCCATTTAAGAAATTCAAAATGACTCTTTGTGGTTGGACTTATTTTCAAGTAAATAGCTTGTATATTTAGACACTGGTGTGGAAATTTGTTTCTAGTAACTGGCCTCTTGGGGCAAAAGAAAATGAATGAGGTATGAACTATCGTACAGACTCTAGGCTGTCTTGCTTAGCCTTTGGCCCATCGTCTGCAGCACTTTCAGAAAGGTAGATACCAGCCTGTGTACTCACAGCATTGGATTTCCACCTAGTGTAGACATGATATTTAATAAAAATGCACATTTCTCTTTTGTTCCTATAGCTCAGTGTCTGCTTCACTTCTCTAGTAATGTGAAGAAAATGATGTATTTATTTTCAGAGGCAGAGTTATCAGGTCATAGTTACCTTTAAACCATCTCTTAGGAACATCTTTGCCAGGGCACCTCACAGGTCTTCTCTATTCTGGAGTGCTTATTCTGGCCACCAACCAGGTGTGGTGGCATCTTAATTTCTGTTCCTATATACTGCTCAAAGATCTTCTGTAACTTGAATTAGTAATGAAATGAGCCCACAGTCTGTAGATTATCACCACCCCAAATTTTCAGCCTTTGACCTGTCTGTAAGAAACAACAGAAATCATAGAAAATAAAAATTTCCAGATGCTAAATAACAACAGAAGTATATATGTGTTATTTTAACTTAGTTTTTTAAACCAGTTTTAAAAATCTATTTGGAACATTAAACATGATAGAAGTAGGAAAAAACCCTCTATGAAAGGAAATTATGACAAGTTCCTGATTAGACAGAAACCGTTCCATCTCTAAGGGAGAATATGCAGTGTAACTGTGGCTTTATAGAATGAGTTGGATAGTGTTCCTTCTGTTTCTATTTTGTGAAATAGTTTGAAGAGTATTGGTATTAGGTCATCTTTGAAAGTCTGGTTAGAATTCTGCACTAAACCCATCTGGTCCTGTGGTTTTTTTTTTTTTTTTTTTTATTTTTTTTTTTTTTAACTTAATTTTTATTGAATCACTTGAGCAATATGAGAGTTGCTCACTTTCTAACAATACCTTTCTAACAAATAAATACTCATTACCAATAATAAAGAAATATCATTGCATCACTTTTTGCTTAAGGCCTTGCCACCAGGAGAGGAGTTGTTACATTTGGTGAGACTTCTTTTTTTGTATGAAACAGATGACTTCTATTTTCACAACATGAATGATAAACAAGAGCTGGGCAATATGAAGTGCTAAGTCTCCTGACCCTCCTGAAAGCAGGACATCTGCTGTAGTGTCAGTCTTGGTTGAGCAAAGACAGAACTATTGGCTATGTCAAAGAAATTGGCAAGGAGATACTCATGAATTTGCTGATTGCTAATTGCCATTCATTACTTCCTTTATTCAATATATCTTATAGATATTTTAATTAGTTTAATTTATTCATTCTGCCTTATATGCATTCAGTATCATTTTATAGTCCATAAATATAAACAACTGTAATCTGTCAATGTCCAGTATAAAATAAAATGAAGAAAAAAAGACTAAGATTTTTTTTCCTCATTTTGTCTACACAACTCCAAGTTTGTCGAAGTTGGAGTTGAATTACATTTTATTTTGGAGTTTGAGGGCTTAACAATTATACACATCCTTATATACTCCATTTTTACTATCTACTTTTAAAATCTTATTTTTATTAGAGATAATTAGAGAGACAGAGACAGCATGTGAATGAGAGATTGTAGGTGTCAGGTGTGTGAGAGACAGAGCTATGGATGCTTGTGAACCATCATGGGTGCCAAGAACCAAACTCAGGTTGTGTCTGCAAGAGCAGGGTGCCATCTCCTGTCCTTTTTGGGTTTTAATTTTAATTAACACAAAACATTAAAAAATTGTAAGCAATACAGTGCGATGCTTCAGGATACATATGTAATGATTGAATTGGGATAATTATTACACTGGTCACTCAGAAGGCCATTCATTCCTTCTCTCTGAAGCAGCCATTATAAACTTTTTAATAACTTCTGTTGGCATGTAGTAATTTGATTGGGAACCAAATTAACACAAGATTAAAAAAAAAACAATTACTAATTTCCAGGAAGTGAGGAAAAAGTGTCTTCTTAAGTGTCTAAGACACATGTGCTGCCTGCAATAGAAATGCACATAAGGTGACAGACACCCAAAGCAGTGGAAACATGATACTACCTAAGAACCCCAGATGACAGACTTGGAGCTGTAAGATAGGTGTGCTGTGCACTCTGGTAGGATTCAGTCTTCCTTTGGACATTCTTTCCTTGGACTGGCTGTTTTCATACCTACAATTCTCCTTGGTAGCTGTCCCATGGTGTCTAGAATCTCCAATGTCTTAGCGTCTCTTTGCAACTTAATCTTAACCATCACAGCTTAATACGAATGAGAGCTCAAACTCTTCTTTCAGAAAATCCGACCCTGCATCACATTGATTGGCCTCAGTGGCTTTTTGGAATTTGTATTCAAGCCTTCACGACCCTAGGACTGTTGCACTTCACAAAAGCTGTTACTGTGTGAACCATCCTGCCAAATTCTGCTGCCAGCTTGGATATAGTCTAGCCCCCTTTTTAGCAGAGCATTTGCATACTCTGGCATCTGGCCTCAGGAAATTATATCCTTAGAAAGTTAATTCCCAACGGGAAATCCCTTCAGCAGTGTTCTAAGTCCAGACTCTCTTGTTTCAAATACTTTTGCATTTGTATATGTTGGAACCTTGGACAGGTGGAACCATTCCCTCAAAACATCTTTCCTACTCTCCACAGAAGAGCACAGGCTTTCTTGGTCATAATTATAGCTGCTCTCTTCTCGTCCACTTTGTCTGTGCTTCTATTCTTGTTCACATTGCTCTGCTCTCCAAACTGTACAATTTCCATATCTTTCTGCCTCCACCATTGAGCTGGCATAGAGAAACGAGCAGAGACCACCCTGCAGCTGGGGGTTACGCTCTCCCGAAATCTCCTCCATCAATTTATTTCGACTTGGGTTTCATTTAGATTTGCAGGGCCTGGTTAGGACGCAGCACATGAAGCCTCCAGCTAGTTCTCCGGAGAGTCCTTGTTTCTCTTTGAAGCTTCATGGGACAAACTTTCTTCCTCCATCCACATTTCCCCCAGCATTCTGGACTCTCCCCAAAATGACCCATTAAGCTCCTGTCTTAAGGGGATATGATCCATCATAGCATGGCAGGGACAGTGGATAGAGCAGGTGATTATGTTACATTGTATCCATAGTCAAGAAGCAGAGAGAGAGAGATGTTCACTCTCCTTTAGCTGTTTCTCTCTGTTCTCTCTTCAGTCCAGAACCCCAGCCCATGTGATGGTTCCACTCACACACAGGGTGGGTCATCCCTCTTCATAAACTTTTATGAAAGTATCATTGAAGACTTGCCGAGATGCGTGTCTCCTAAGTGCTTCCAAATCTAGTGGAGTTGACAATGAAGAGATAAGGCTTGGCAGTCCAATATGGCTTCCTCTGTAAACTTACTTTTCATATTTTCACAGATTTCATATGAAGTGTCAGATGACATTTTACCATTTAGGAAGACAAACTTTTAGTTAAGCTTTCCCTTTTATTGGGCTCCTATTCCCACCTATTTAATGGAACATGACTCTGCTTTCCTTATATGTGTTTTGATTCATAATATTTAATTTTACATTAATAACCTATAAATGACTGCATTGATTCCTTTGTTTGCCTGACGGAATGGGATAATATATTAAACAAAGACAAAGGTGCCCAGTATAACATCGTGCACACATTTTTTGATGAGATAACTCAGCAGTATATAAACTGTCATGGAACTACTGTCCTCCTGCATTTATGGATGAGACTTTTATTGCTTAATGGTATTTTTTTCTTGTGTCTACATGGAAATATGGCTATAGCAAATTTAGTGCTCCATTTCTGCTCTATACCCTTAAATATTTATATAAAAAAACTATGGAATATCTATTTCATTTAAAATGGACTCTGTTACACTGCCTAAGGTTAACTGACAAGATACAAAATTCAGTTTTGTAACTGTGAGGGCTTCTGTGTTGGTTCATTTTTAAAAACATGCTTTGTTTACTTAACACAAAAGGGTCAAATTTTAGCTTTTTGTAGAATAAGATTAACTTGATTATAAATGAAGCTTGGTTTGGTAAGTTTAATTATAATTGAAGGTTCAATCAGACTGAACAAAGTCATGGCTTGAGTATTTTTTTTATAGTTGTACTATAAAATTCACTAGAACTGTCCACGATTTCAGTGCATGGTTCATCTATAGTCATGCTTGCTCAAAGATGTGTGAAACAGACAGACTCCATTTTAGTCTAAATTGTGTTCATCTGTAATTATTTTGTGCTTTTGACGCATTATTTCCCTTGTGACTGAGGGCATTGGAAATGGAAATGAAGTTATAGTCTTTGTTTTACTGAAAAAAATGATTACCTAAGGCTGGGCGCATAACCAAGAGTGGCTACATTTTTTAAGTAGGTCAAGCTTACCCACCAGCAGTTCAGTTCCAAGTTCTAAATTCCACTGATGCCAGTATACTTTTGGGAGTTCATAGTCTCTAAAATGTAAATGCTTGTTTGATTATATAGTGCCAACACACTCAAGAAGGTCAAAGTGCCTGTGTGCCATTAGCACTTTATTTTTCCTGTTGGTTTTCAGAGTTGCATTGAATTCAGGAACTTGCACATACTAAGCCAGGACATCTTATCAAAAGCTATACCCCCAGCTCTGAAACACTGGTGGCCGAAGACTCAAGGATAAGTGGCACACCCTTGTAATTCTTGGGCAGCCGCAACTAGAAGATGACAACTGTAAAGCCACTTTGGGTTGCATTTGGAGTTCCATGTCACCTTGTGTAATCCAGCAAGATTCTTGTCAAAATTTAAAGAAAGGCTGGAGTTTCGGCCCCGGCTAAAAAATATGTGCACGTTCCCTAGCATTTACAAGGGTCCAATGCTGCAACAACTGCATACATGATAGGTAGATGATTAATAAAAACAGACAAGAAGGCTTTCAAACCAAGATCTTAGCACAGAGAACCAACTGAGGCACCAATTATAGCTCTTCATGGACATATGGGTACAGGAATGAAAATAGCAAATAGATTTACATGGAACTCAGAATAATGCTGTGTGTTATACATATGAAAACAGACTCAGGCTCAAGATTATTGAATGTAGCAATGAGGAACTCTAAATGTTCCTGACCAAAACCGCAGAGACAGACTTAAGGTAAAGGCTGCTAAGTCCCAGATGAACTCACTAGAGACATTGTTTCTAGAAACATTGTTCCCAAATGTTGTTTGACTGCCCTGTCCTCCACAACAAGAAAGTTTTCGTTTTTTTGTAATACTTGGTTGTTCTTCATTGTCCCAGTTCTGGAGTTCTTCTTGTGCAATTATGTAACTGAGCTGTTGTTTCCTAGCTGTTCTTCTTTATCACAGACAAGATGGAAATGTACACAATGAAAGGTAGAGAATGTAGTGCACAAGCTCAGTGGGCAATGCCATTGATTCTGAAATCAGCACTCCTTGTCTGAGCCTCTATTGAGTGAGTTAATGCTCAATACCATGAGTCTGGAGCATTGTGTCTTTACAACCCACGTGCTGTGTCTTGAGACCCAAACAAGCATCTGTTCAGCAAAAATGGAGTGTAGTAATAATGTACCCTAAATCTCTAGGATTTGTCGGAGTAAAAGCTTATGGTATAGATTCCAATGCATGCTGGGATGGGTTCCTTTCAATTTAGTGTATCAAGAATTTAAACTCCTACTATCCTGTGTGGTAGCAGCTGAGATACCATAGTAAGAAGAAAGAGGAGCAGGCAAGACACATCACTTCACATTTTTAAAACTACATTTTATTTACTCTGTGTGTGTGTGTGTGTGTGTGTGTGTGTGCGTGTGTGTGTGTGTGTGTTTGCGTATGCTCATTTAGACATATACCACAGTATACATGTAGAGGTCAAAGAACAACATTTTAGCAGTTACTCATCTTCATTCACAGTGTGGTTTTCTTTGGTAGCAGGGGTTGCTACTCATAGAGCAATCTTGCTAACCCTCTATGGTGGAAACGAAAAGTGTAACTTGTTACCTAACTCTTTTTAATCTTAATATCTCTCTAGACTTTAGACTTCTTAGATAGTGTTTTGGGTTTTAAGTATGAGTTAAGAGTCGGGTGAACTTTGTTTAAAATATTACAAGTATATCTTTAAGTGGTGCACAGCATCTCTATCATCTTTACTATAACTGTGTGATGACTAAGAAAGTCACATAGAGCATCTAGTGTAAATCTCCCCTGATGGAGAGTAGACTATTTCTTTCCTTCTGTGTGTAAGAAAACTGAGGCTGGGTTTATGATGACATCACCCAAGCTCTCATAGTGGGATTCTAGAGACCACTGTTAGATGCTGCACCACATATCACCCTTTGTGGAAGTTATCTGTCTAGAACTTTCCCCCTGTAAAATGAGAATAGGAATTCTTCCATTAGTTCCTGAACCAATATTAAACTGGCCCCTAGCAGCTCCATGTAGTACTGCTTTCTTCCTCTGTACACAAAGAGAAGGCAGAGCAGGCAGAGGCCTCAGCACCACCATTGATTACACCAAATGTTTTTTCATATAGCAGAAAATGACGTGAAATGTAAGTGAAGTGAAGTGTTAAGAGGCTTTGTTATACTGTTGTTATAACTTATCGATTTCACAGAGTAACATCTCTGGACCAACTAGCATTCAAATTGAATAGATTCCAGAATGGAACTGTCCTTAGAGAATCACATATCAAGAAACAATAACAAAATGTGCCCACTACAAAACAAAACCCCATGAAATTTTATTAAATATTGTCAGATCAAATATTTCCCCTTTAAAACTAATAGATAACTGATTTTGACTCAGATTTAAAATGGAATGAGTGCATGCCTCCTGGTCCCAAGAAATGGCATAGTTATTGGTTTCTGTTGTCCTTCTATGACAACCTGGCAACAACATAGGAGAAGAGCTCCATCTGTCAGTATAACTTGTAAAATAAATTGCTGATTGCATCCATGTCAAAAGAGCAACCATAACTTGTAAGTGCAATGACACCAAGAGAATTGTCTACACATTGGCCAATCCACTGAACGGGATTCCACATGGCATTTTCTACTGAGTCAGTTGATTTGATTTCAACAGTGTTTTAAATAGTATCTAACATATTATATATGTTCAATAAATGTGTTACAGTGAATGAAACCAAGCCCACATTACACTTTATGGTAGCCTTGGAAATCTCTGCTTACTACTGATGACACAGAATTGTATTCAACTTGGACATTGTTTATTAAGCAGCACCTTCATACTCCAGGGAGAGAGTACTGAAAAGTGAAAGTAGCCACAGAGCTGTTAATGCAATTTCTCTGTACTTCCTAAGGTTTCATCCTGCAACTCATTCTTAGAAAGTTTTCTGACTTATTTTCTTGCTATTCTAAATTATTATTTTTAGTTGAGCTAATCCAGTTTGCAAAAATTATCTTAAATTTGGTGATTTTAATTCACACACCCATGAATTACTAATTCTGAAACTGAGAGTCAGTTGATTCATGGCTCTGGGAACTCCCTTCATTTGTTTGAGTATAAATTTTAAACAAATTTAATATAATGAAGAACATATCTGTAGACTTAGATTTTTCAAAACCTACTTTAATAAGGGTTTTCAAATGCTTTGAACCTCCCTTCTAGCCTACCATCCAAAGGTAGGGGAGAAAGGATGATAAATAGGACCCAGGAATGGGGCCCTATTTAGAAGTAGTTCTTTGAGATGGTTCCAATCTCCATTTGTCAGGATACCAGCAGTGCAGTTGAGTAGTGTCAGGATAGCAAACGTGAACCAGTAGTGGTGGCAAGATCCAGCAGAAACAGTCAGGCCTCTGCAGAATTAAGAGTGTTAGCATGAGGCAGCAGGGTGACCAGAACCAGTAGGGATGCAAGAAGAAGTTCTCTGCTGTGCCTCTCCATGAAGATCACTGAAGACACAGGGCCAATGAAGTGTTGCAAGGCTAGCTCTGCAAGCGAGATGCCACTGTCTGTTGATTTCTATTTATATATTTTCCAAACATCATGTGTCTTTTCATGGCCCTTGCCTCAACAACATACCACGTGAGTCTGCGCCACATGACACAACCAGAAATTTCCACCTCAGTACCTGCAGTAGGAAATCAATAATATCACTCTACCTGGATCCCCTGCCCCCTGGGAGAGTTCATATCAAGGAAGAAATACGAAACATAATTCTATGTCCCTGGAAAAAATGTTTTTTATTTGCTAACTGTTGTTTGATGCCAGGCTAATTATGTAAAGAACTATGGAATCTATTCTCCCTGAAGTGAAGCATTAGCAAAACAGTATCTTTCTTCTAATTTGTTTTGCTAGATTTGTTAATTAATCAAAACTTGCCATTCACTGTGGTTTTTGTCATGGTTAGCATTAGTTTTTCCTTTGGCTTTCCAGAGTGTGGCATTAAATTTTGTGCTCAAGGTGACTTCATGGGGCCTATGAAAATTTTAGATGTCAGAGGCGATTTCATTTAGGCCGCATTGAGTCATTCTCAAGAAGAGACGAATGACCTTTCTCAAAGAGCCAGGCTTGGGTTTGTCTCTAAGGCCCAAACCAAGGCCAAGTAGGGCCCAACATGATTAGTATGCATGTATGATTGGTATACACATGTGTTATTGCATATATGTGATTAGTACGTACTTGTGATTAGTATGTATGTGTGATTAGTATACATATGTGATTATTAAATATATATGATTAGTCCATCATTGTGATTACTATCCTCTTGTGGTTAGTACATATGTGTGATTCGTATGCACATATGATTAGTACATATGTATGATTGGCATATATACATGATTATTATGATTAGTACATACATGCAGTATTTCATGACCACTACTGGACATCTAGAGTTGATGAAGCTAACTTGTGCTATGGATTTTATGATATTCCAAACATTAAGGGGTACAACAAAGGGTCGGAACATACCAAATGTCACATTAGGCAGGTATCAGTCATCCCATGTTAATCTTGCAGATGAAAAGTATTGAAGGTTGTACTTTCATTTGGCTTTGTTTAATCTTTTTTTTTTTTTTTTTTTTTTTTTTTTTTTTTTTTTTTTTTTTTTTTGCAAGAAAGTCAGAGTTTCTTGGGCACTCGTAACCTGAATCTATAGTAGAAATGACAGTGGTTTGGAGAGCTGTCCATAACACTGGGTTAGTTTTCCACAGCCACCGTCTAAAACCCCTGTTCCTCTGATTAGGCATGCAGCGCTCTGCTCTTGAACGGTCTTGCTTGATATCCTCTGCTGTGCTGCACAGACTACTTTCCAGATTTGTTACATTTGCAAGTTACTTGCCTTTCTGATGACTCTCTAAAATAATGCAGCTCTCTAGCCCACAGTTATACCTATAATTGTGGCCCCCCACGTTTGTACCGAATGCTGCCACTATGCCTGCTCCCAGGCACAGGACAGCCTGCTATGTCTATTCTGCTCTATGCCTGCCTCACCTGTCTGGGGCCTCCAGACTTTTCCAGTAGACTTGCAGATTGTTCTGTCTCAGTTCAAATCACCCCCACTCAGTTTTCCTTACGTCACCATCCTGACTGGATTGCATTTCACTCAGGTAGAGATTAAGAGGTATTTCCATATCAACTTTTTATCTAGACATGAAATGGCAAAAATTTCCAAGGGAAATGGTTTTATGGCCAACTCAGAGGTTTAGAGCCTAAGACACTTTAAATCAGTCAAATTATGTGAGAACTAATATTCAGAAAAGTTAGGGTATTAAATTATATGAAAATTTTGATTTAAATTCTAGGCTCAAAGCATTCTAGGTGAAGTTTTCACTGATTAAAGTTTCATCTAGACATTCAAATCTCATGATGTATACAGAAAATTCTCTGGCATGTGGGAATACCCAACTTGTGCAGGGTTACCACAAAGCTTTCAGACAGCAAGAACTATAGAGCTATATGATTTATAGCTCTCCTCATTTTTGCTCCATACAACATGTCAGGATTCTCCTAATTGAATGTCCCCAACATGTAGATGTCATGTCTAATGAGAACTAAATAATACACAGAAAGCAAGAGTGTTTAAAACCTAAATGAAATCATCCAGAAGAGGCCTAAGTATTTGTTTACCTAAAAGGGATGAGGTGATCATGGGACAACTTCTCTTTCTGTTTGAAACAGGCTTTGGAAGTTTGGTTGTTGAGACTATATCATAGGGTCTATATTTCCAGGCCTTAAACATGTTAATATGAAGAAGACGTTGTTTGCATTTTAATGTCCTTCAAATAAACTGGCTAGGCTCAATACAGATTTTTTTTTCTGTGTGAGCTACATGGACTAGATGATAGATGGCCAGATATTTGTAACCATCAAAAGAAAAGACTTCTCTGTGTCCATTAACATTGAACTGGTCCTCTTGTCTCATTCTTCTTGACAGGGATTCGATAAACACGTGGATGTGTCATCTATTGCCAAACATTACAACATGAGCAAAAGCAAGGTAGACAACCAGTTCTACAGTGTGGAAGTGGGAGACTCAACCTTCACAGTTCTTAAGCGCTACCAGAACCTGAAGCCAATTGGCTCTGGGGCTCAGGGAATAGTTTGGTAAGTAGAATCAATTTGATTTACTTTTAAAGGGAGTATGCTATATTTGTTTACAAGCTCCAAACAGATAAATATCAGGTGAGATGCATACATTGAAAATATAAAATATTAACACTGTTTGTTTATCTGCTTATTAACAATATACAGCCTCCAATCACCAGAAATCAAAAATTACAACACAAGAGAAGAAATAGACTGGGAGGATAAGGGTGTTTTTACTGTTGCTGCTGTATTTAGAAAAGTTTATTTGTATATTTCACAGCAAGAACAATTGTATCTGAAGATAGGGAATGTTAGATCCCCAACACACTTAAGAAAGATGACTGAACTCTCTCTGTGGCTATTAAAGTCTGGTTTAGTTCATTGGAAGACCTAACAATCCTGTTCTAAGATGGTTACAATGTGGTTCATAGGATATTGGATGCTCTCCTTCCTCCTTTCTATGGAATGTAAATCACCCTTGGTCTTAAGTAGAGTTAGTGATAATAGATGTCAAGAATGGAGCTTATACTGGGGACACTGAGTTTTGTTGGAACCCTTGGAGGGGGTTCTGGTTACTTAAGTCCTAGAACAAGGAGTTGGACAGAAAAACCATGATGCGTCAGCAGTTCAGACAAATTTATTAGAGAAAAATTCTCTTTCAGTGTCGGGAGAAGGGCCAGGACAAAGACAGACTTTCCTGAACAGCTCAGGTGTATAAGGTGTGTATGATTAGTGCAGGCGCTGTCTGAACAGCTCAGGTGTACAAGGTGTGTATCATTAGTGCAGGCTCTTTGAGTCTTTTGTTTTGTGTGGCCCCGGGGCTCAGTTCCTCCCAATACTCTTCTGTAATACGGCTAGTCCTGCATACAACTCGGTGCATTGCATATCTCAACAGTGTACTAAATATCCAACCAGGGATGTGAGTTTTGAATGAACCACAGATCATCTTTATGAACTCTGGAGTGCATCTTTGTAAGTGACGGTGGCCCCATCCAGGCGTTTCGAGTTGATCTTAGACTACTGTCTTCTCTCAGTCTTCATTCCAGGTTCCCCTGAACTTTCATGTTCTACCATACTCTCCTGCTCCAAAATTATCCATGAGTAAGACTGTAAACTCATTTTAAGAACAAATTTATCAGAAAACAAAACAAAACAACAACAATACCCAAAACTAAACAAACAAAAACACAACCTGCATTTCAAAATGGTAGCCTTGGCATTTCCTGAGGTTCTTGGCCTTTTGCCTCTGGCTAGGGAGAAAGGGGGAGGGCACATTCATCTCAGCAGGCCCGACGGGAGTGTGCCAGGCTTTGCTCTGTTATATGTGTGAATGCTGCAGGCAGAGCAATTCCTTGTGGACAGATAAGGGCTTCTCTTCCTTATGCCTTCTCAACCCAAGCACTAAGGTTATCGTTGTTTAATTATAGCATGTGTCTGTCATCACTGTGTATGCCAGATCTAGTCTTCAGTTGGTTTGCTTTCCCTTCCAGTGTTTCTTCACTTAATTTCTCCCCTATTTCCTTTTGTGGACAATGAGCCCTTCACACCCAACACATGTCTATAGTCGGACCTGTCTGTGGAGTCCACAGACTATCCCCATGTTCACTATAATAGTCACATGCATATATTGTCTTACATATTCCATATAAGCCTGAAGAGAGAGACTGGTTAGAACTGGGGTCTGGCTATGACTGTGGTCTCTGGGAAAGAGGTAAGCGTAAAGACTGTTCATTTATGTATACTAATTCTACTTTAGAACAGGAATAAAACACAGAGGAACCAGTTTGAAAAGAGGTGTCATAAATTTTTGACTGTGCCACCATAAAGCTGTGTACGCACATGTGTGTATGTCCTATAGGAATTCTGCTTTCTGACTGTAAATGTAGGTATACAAGTCCCCTGCCCCTGGATTTTCTTGAAATGGAATCTCCTCTCTCCTCTTCTAGTTGCCTGGCACTTGCTCCTTATTTTTACACTCTCTCCTTCTTTGGCAGCCTTATTATTGATTTAATACCGGAGGTCAAAAGCAACACTAAAATATCTTCAAAAGAATCAACCACTACTATGGCTTTCAAACTTTACTGCTGACTATAGAACAAAAAATTATCACTATTGAGAGCTATTACATGAGGCTAATAGGAAATCTTTTGGAATACATTGGAACCTCTTACTTCTAAAGGATAAAAATGACTATTCATCAAAGCAAAAAATGCTAAGAGCAGTGTGCTTCAGTGTTTGAGCTGGGGGCTCTCCATCTCTTCACGGAGCTGAAAGCTCTCCGTCTCCTCACAGTGGGAAATGATGAAGGAATCTGTGAGGAGCTTTAAGAACAGCATTCAGGAGGCAATGAGCAAATCATGTCAGCGTTGCCCGGTCTTTAGGAGAGGGTGGCAGGAGTGTTTTGAGCTGGTTACACGATTACACAATAAGCATAAAGTTGTCATGACTTTAAGATCTGAGGGAAGTATGTACACACACACACACACACACACACACACACACACACACTAGAAAATTGAAAAACAAGAAAATCCTCAGATTCTAGATGCAGCATTAACAAAATGGCTTTACTAGCATTCCACAGGTCAGTCTGGTAAGAGCTTGCCTGAGCGGCTTTTCCCTGTCTTTGAATTTGAACTTTTATTGACCATTCTTTTTTACAACACACAAGTCACAAACACTGGCACAGCTGGGCATGATGGCACATGCCTGTCTTTAATCCCAGCGTTTGGGAAGCAGAGACAGAGAGGCAGGTTTAAGGCCAGCCTAGTCTACAGACCAAGTTCTGGGACAACCAGGGCTACATAATGAGACCTTGCCACAAAACAAAACAAAACAAAACAAGCAAAACCCAGCAAACAAATTAAATTATTGCATTATTTACAAATGTACACAAACCAAGACAATCATGTTTAATCAGAATTTGATTTAAGGGAGCGTTTATGGTGATGGGATTGAAAGGCAAGAGGTGGGTCAGACTATACAGTTTTCCCCCAAAGCCTCAGACTTCCTGAATAACAGGAGGGAGACTTGTCCTGTGGTCCCCAAGTGATTTTATTGTGTTTCAGGAAGCATTGCTCACAGTCCTTTGGCCCATTTCTCCCTGCTTTTAATGAGCCATTACCCTAAGTGACTCGGCTTTAATCACACATTTATATTTAGCCCTTGACCTGGGAAGTGATTACTTTTGCATGTGGAACAGCAGTACAGTCTGCATCCACGATTTTCCACTCATTTTGGAACCCAGACCCTCAGCTGTAATCTTCTTGAAATCAGGTGCACTGACCTTCAGATATTGCCTCCAGACCTATGAGAGGTTTCATGCAGTGGGACCTAAGAGGTCTTACTTATTCTTCCTCCGTCTTTGCCATTCTTCTTCTCCCCTTTGTCTAAGTCTGACTACAAATATCAACTTATACTTTTCTTGATTAATGAGTAAGACTTGCAAATAACAATTCTGACTTTCACAGAGAAAAATGTAGTACATCGAGAAATAAATGTAGAAGTTTCATGGAAGAGCGCTTAAAATATACATACATAAACATACATATAAAATATCATATATAATATCCATAGTTTTGTGTTGACTATAGTATGTGAGTTGATATGTGTAAATGTATGTCAAAATAATAGGTGATATTTATGGAATTGGTAGTATAGTATAGTATGTTAAGTGACATGGCTTCTTGCTTCATGAAAGAAGTACCCTCATCTCCAAATATCAAATCACTGTGTGGTCACCGTGTTCCTTTATCTGATGCATAAATCCTGAAGAATTCTTATGATTGATATGCATCCACTGCATGTAATTTGTAAGATGTATATACATACAATAGGTATATGCTAACCTCCACACTATCCAGTTTATCTTAGAAAAACCAAAGTTCCTCATGGGAAGGATACAGCTTCATCAGCGTGATTGGATTTAGCTAAGTAACCAATGGCAGTTGTCCTTGCTCAGAGTGTGAGAATCTTGTTTACTGCTCCAGGAGACCTGCCCTTTCCACCTGGAGATAAGGCACGCTTGTTTCAAAGAGGAGACATTGTAGACTTATAGGCAATGCAGCTAAAGGCAGCAGGGCTGGGATGGTCTTCGTGTGAGGCTCAGAGGAAAGGCACTAGCCCCCATCCCCATGCAGAGGCATGCCTCTAGCTGTTCCAGATGACACTGTTTATGGTGCTGGCCTGTCTTGCTCATCAAGGGTTTGACTGCAGGAGCTGAGACATCGTTCAGTTTGGAAGTCGCTCTGACAGCCCTAGCATTCTCTTTGTCTGTTCTCTGCGCTCATCTCACATTCACATCCTCACCTGCAGTGGGATTTAAATTTATTTAAAATATTTGACCCTGTCAAGAGCTTTCCATTTCCTGTCACAAGTTATGAATTCATCCTTGAATTGTTGCATGTTAAGCTCCTGTCTACCATGGTAGAGTTCCAGTCACCATGAGACAAGGCTTTTGCCTACATCGCTGGGCACAGGCTTCTTTTAGTTTCTGATGTACACTTTGATTCTCAGAACTGTGCTATGATTTAGCTATAGTTTTATCTTTGTTATTAAAATGTCTTATACAAAAGATTTAATAATGCACTCTCAAGGTGGCTCAAACCCCAAGTATAACTATAAAAATGTAAAAAGCAAAGCAAAACAAAGCAAAAACCCTTCCTTTGGGTTCACTCTAGACAGCAGATCTGAGGTAGACAAGTGGCTAAAAACAGATGAACTTCAGATTTCAAAGGAAAGAAAACTTGCCTAGCAAAACTGTAAAATGGACAACAAGGGTAGGGCAAGAGATTCGATAGATAATAGATTAGTATGCTGAACATTTCTCTGTCACAGTGGTTTGAGAGTCTCAAGAAGATGGAAAGAAGGAAGAGGGGAAAATTACAGGTCAGATTGCTGTCAAGTTGACATGATCCCCTCTCTTCTAGGAAGCTCCCTCCCGCCCTGCTCCCCCAGTGTGTCTCTGCAAGGACAGTGTCTATCAGAGCCTTCCTTTAGTCTGAGGCCATCACTCACCTGCTGTTGTTTACTTTGACACCATGAGGATTGATACATGCACCATGAATGTTGTTTCCTACTCTTCCTTGTTTCGTCTGTAGCTCTGCTCTCCAAACTCTCACCCAGATCAGCACAGTTGGCTGCTTGCCCTCTCCTGCTGGAAGACTGAGCCAGCCGAGCATCATATAACCATGCTGATTTTCTCCATTGTAGGTTTATGAGCTTCATCCTCAGCTGGGCTCCCCTTCTTGCTTAGCAACCCTTTTACTTACATATCTCCTCTGCTTCCTATCCCATTTCCCATGGTGACTGTTACAACCCTATTACATGTTTCCTGTGAGCTCCTAATCCCATTTTCTTACTCCATTATGTGCAGAAGGCCTTAGCCACTTCTTTTAAAAGAAAGCATATGGCCTGAGGCAAGTGCTCTCTGCAGTTTTCCTTCTTCACTCTCATCTGTGGCCTTCTGTTTCCTCCTCCCTCCCCCAGACAGGGTTTCTCTGTGTAGCCCTGGCTGGATGGAACTCACTCTGTACACCAGGCTGGCCTTGAACTCAGAAATCCGCCTGTCTCTACCTCCCAAGTGCTGGCATTAAAGGCATGTGCCACCACTGCCTGGCATCTGCGACCTTCTGTGCTCAGTGTGTCCTCCATGAAGAATGTCCCAGCGTGGCTGGCCACCTGTGTCTATGATTTCCTCCCCTCCTATCTCTGTATAGAATCAACTGTAGCTCCCTCCCTCCTACCTATAGAAGACTCCTCTAAAGTTTCATCTAAAAATAAGTCCTTTAGATTTCGTTTGACTCTAAAAGACCTTTCTGTCACTTGTTTTTCCTAATCAAGGCTCTTGCTAGGAGAGGTGATTTTAACCTCTTCCCAGTCTGTCTGCCACACTTCACTAATGGCTGCAATCACAATGGCTATGGCAGAATGAGACTGGAGATGGCGAAGGTGGCCCCTCCACAGCCAGCTAGTCCACTGGCTTCCCTTTCTCTCCCCATTTCAGCATGAATGCAGTTCAGTTTGGACATGGGTACTACCTGTATTATTCGGGGCTCTCTAGAGGGAAGACCTGGTTAGAGTGCGTGTGGTTTGTGCAGTGGGAGACAGTCACTGTCTCACACTGGAGAAGCTGAGAACTGGGTAGTTGCAAAGGGCAAAGACTTGGATCAGGAGTGTGTTAGTTACTTGGGGTTGTACTAAACACAACTTCAAGAAGGAGCAGTTTATTGTGGCTCTCCACTTGAGAAGGGAGATAGTCCATCGAGATGGGGAAAGCACGGTCGCAGGGAGGTGAGACGGCTGGTCGTAATCAGGAAGCAGAGTGTGGACCGGAGGTGGGGCTGGACTAAGATGCAGACACAGTGACTCTCTCAGTCACTGAGGCTCCCATCTAAGGGAGTGTGTCACCTGCTGGAGAACATTAGGGCTCCTGGAGAGGGTGCCACCTTCCAAACACAGGAAGAGGCTAGAAAAACAAATACTAGTACCAGTTATTTTTCTGAATCTGAAAGAGGTTTGGAGGCAGATGTTAAGAACCGGGCCAGAGGGGAGGCATGAACAACTGGAGACAAGTGCCATGAATGCTGTTGACTGCTGAATGATTGCCAGTGTTAGCTGTGGTTGAAGCTCACTGCCTGCTGATTTCCTACCACCTCTGTGATCAAGCATTAAGTGTCTCTCTTGATAGCCATTTTCCCATTGCCCTTAAAGTGTTACATTTGTAAAATGTTCTTTTTCCTTGGGTCTTTCACTTCTGTTTATGCCTGACTTCAAATGTTTGTCATGCTGGCTTTGTTCCTTCTGAGTCCTACACTTATTTTCATACACATGGTCTCTCACTGTATTTCACTGATATTTCATATGTGAATTTGTGATCTACTCAAACTTGCCGTTCGCTGTGAATGTCTTACTTAGGAATCACTTATAGCTTAGTCACACCATTTAGGCTTCGTCAACTCATAGGGCTTTGTTACTGTTCTGTGACTGTTCTGTGGTGGAGGTTAGTGGTGTACAGGTGGAGTACCATCCCCAATGGTCTGGATGATTGACTGATACCCAGCCCTCGCTTCCACACTGCATTCAGAATGACATACTAATAATTTTCCCCAAATATACTAGCCACTGAAGAACTTATGGTACTTTTAAATATTAACACAAATGAGCATATGTTTCATGGGATTTCGTATATCTCCAGGCATGCATAACAGCACGCATCAGTTATACCCATCCATCTATCTATCTATCTACCCATCCATCCATCCATCCATCCATCCATCCATCCATCCATCCATCCCTCTTTTGAGCTCTATTCTCCACATACTTCCCAGCCTTAGGTTGCAAAGATTCCTCTTTCAGATTAACGCTTGTTTCTATGCATGAGAGAACAGGAAATACAGGTTGCGCACACGTGAGTGCATGCATATGTGTGTGTGTGTATGTTTAGATTACTTCCCTTAACTGAACATACTGTATTTTCTAGTGTCGACTCCACTGTAAACCCTGATATTTTATTCTTTGTCACTGACTACTACTTCATCGTGTATGTGTGTGTGTGTGTGTGTGTGTGTGTGTGTATATATACATCACATTTTCTTTCTCCATGGCTCTCTTGAGGAGCATGTAGTTATATTCCTCAGTTTATTTATTGAGAAATAATGCCCCAGTAAATATGTATCTGCAGGTACATGTCTAGAAGTGGTATGGTTGGATCAGGTGTCACTTCTAACTTTAGTTCGTTGGTAAGTTCTGTGACTTACTAATTTTGATTCTTACCATTAGGAATGGCTCCCCTTTCCCACATCCTTATGAACATTGTTTAGTTTTATATTGACTTTATTCATGTGTTATTATTGATCATGTGTGTGTATCTTTATGTTTGTGTGTGAACTTGTGCATGCATGTATGCATGTGAGTGTGGAGGCCAGAGGCCAAGCTCAGGTTTTATTTCCTAGAATCCATCTATTTTGTTTGATTCTTTCCCCCCCCCCCCGCCCCGTGTGTGTACCTTCTTGTACACTAATTCGAGCATGCATGCCATGATAGCCCTGTGGAGGTCAGAGGACAATCTTGGGTATCAGTTTTCACTTTGCATCTTGGTTGAGGCAGTCTCTGTTTTTTTTTGTTTTTTTTTTTTGTTTTTTTTTGTTGTTGTTGTTTTTGTTTTGTTTTTCCATGATGTACACCAGGATATGTGTCCGAGCAGTTTCCAGCATTCTCTTATCTCTACCTTGCATCTCTTTCTATAGGTTCTGAGATTACACACTTGTATTTTTATAGTAGGTTTTCAGGATTCAAACTGTACTCCTGGATCTCTCCCTGGGACTTGGGGATCACTGCCTAGGTTAGACCAGCTGGCGTGTGAGCGAGCTCCCAGGCTCCATGAGCCTCAGCTCTCCCAGTGTTTCTTTGTTCCTGTTTGTTTTACTGTAGTCATTGGAGCCATCTTCTCACACCCTGACATCACAGACATTTATGATGAAGCTACCCCTCAGCCCCCCCCCCCAATTAATTTGGTAATAGTGGCTATAACTGGAGTGAGATGGAATTTAGTAATAGTATTGATTTTATTTGCACTCCCTAGGAACTAATATTATTAAGTCTTCTCATTTGTTTATTGTCTATTTGCATTTATTTATTTGAGATGTATCTACTTGGATCTCTTCATTTTGAAAGTGGGTTGTTTTAAAGTTTCCCTTTGGTTCTTTGTGTGTTCTGGATGCTACCCCTTTGCCCCTGCCTGTGAGTGGTGTTAGATGGGCTTTCCAGTCTGTAGGTTGCCCTCTGACACTGTTGATTGTTTCCTTTGCTGTGTGGATCTTTGTTCTTTGATGTGATTCTCCTTGTCATGTGTTGTCTTTTCTTTGCTTTGGAGATCCGATTTAGAAAACTGTTTGCTGTTATCCATGTATTGACAATTTTTTTCCAGTAATTGCAGTTTCTGGTCTTATATTTAGGTTTTTGGTGTACTTGAGTTTACCATTGCACACGATGAGAGCTGAGGAGTGAGTTTGAATGCTCTACTCACTCTGTTTGATGCATTTGAGTTTATTTACCATTGCACACGATGAGAGCTGAGGATCCAGTCAGTTTGAATCCTCTACACCATCTGTTGCACAGGCTGCCCTTTTCCCATTCTTTGCTTTTGATGTCAAGAACAAGTTGCTTGTGTGTCACATTTCTGTCCCACTGGTGTATGTGTCTGTGTTCATGCCAATATCAGAATGTTTCCTTACCAGGCTAGTTTGATTCTGATACTGTCCTAAATCATTGATCAAAAAGAACTTGGAGAGGACCATGACAAGCCTAGGCAGGAATTTAAAACAGGAACTTAGAGACAGGAACCAAAGCAGAGAACATGGAGGAATGCTGCTCACTGGTTTGCTCCCCATGGCTTGATAAGCTATTTTTCTTAGATGACCTGGCCAGGGATAGCATAGCCAACAGTGGGCTGGGCCCCCATACACCAGTTAACAATCTAGATAATGCCCTGCCAACATGCCCACAGTTCAATCTGTTGGAGGCAGCTCCTCAGCTGAGAGTCTTTCTTCCAAGGTGCTCCTGTCTCAGAGGACAGGTATCCTGATCTGTTTCTTGAGAGAGTGGTGGCTTCCATTCTTTCCCACTTGACAACACTTGGGTGTAAGAGCACAGAACAATCAGATTTGATACTCTGAAGCCTACTTGGATCTCTGAGGAAGATGTGTGCTGGAGTGGAGCAGTGGCTCCCAGGTGGTACAGGTGGTTTCTGACCCATACAGAAGGCACTCTAAATTTAGACAGCAGTTCACTTTTCAAGTTTACTATCCATACATGCCCTGAGTGTCTTCTGGGATGATGACATGAACTCCAGGCTACGATGAGTTTTCAGGTTACTTATATGTAATAGAACCTAAGCCAGTGTAGAATATGAACATTCCCAATAGATAGGCTCTACAGCATTATTCCCCCTGGCAGGTTTGGGGGGGCTGTCTTTCATTCTTATCCACTGCAGGGTGACTGCACTGTTGAATATATCCTATTTCTCTGATTATCTATCATCTATGTATCTGTCATCTATCTATCTATCTATTCATCATCTACTATCTACCATCTATCCACCATCTACTATCTACTATCTATCTATCTATCTATCTATCTATCTATCTATCTATCTATCTACCTATCTACCTATCATTATTATTATCTATCATCTTTCTATCACCTATCAATCTATTATCTATCATTTATCATCTCTCCATCATCTATCTATATGTCTATCACCTCTCAATCTATCATTTATATATCATTATTATCTATCATTTATCTATCAATCAACCATCTATTTGTTTATCTATCTATCTGTAATCTATCAATATATCATCGATCTATCTATCTATCTATCTATCTATCTATCATCTATCTATCTATTTATCTATCAATCTATCACCTATCATCTATCTATCTATCTATCTATCTATCTATCTATCTATCTACCTAGCTATCCATCTTCATTCAAGGAGGAGCTGAGATCTAGGTGCTTCCACGTAGCATCCCAGATATCTGCTTCTTAAAGCCATTTTGTTCTCTACTTGGATGTGCGTGGTGTGTCTCCTATTTCCTGGGGTGAATTTCTATTCCATTTTCAATTGCACAGGTCTTTTCACTTGCACCCCCATTTCACCTTCCCTGTGGCTCAGCAAAAATGACTGCTTTCTCACCTCTTTGCAATTATTTATATTTTTATTGCTGTCTAAATACTTGCTGCTAGCAGGTGATTTTATCAGAATTAGGATTTGTGTTCAGAGTATGTTTACAAGATTTTGAAAATGCTTGATACATAATGGAAACAACTTAAATATTGAATTGTTTCCTGTAACATACTTCAGCAATATATGTATATATACTGTGTCTTATATTATTGATATGACACCCCAATTTAATGGTTATTCAGAAGTATTAATGCATTAATTAATAAAACTAACTCAGATTCTATCATTAGATCTATTAACATATACTGTTGTATGTAAATGCTAGTGTAATAAACCTAATAACTGTGCCATTAGACTTTCTAAAGAATGAGCTAGTAATAACAAAATTGATACTTCAAGCCATTCATTAAATGCCACACTAATTTAAACTTGATCTGATGACATTAAATAAAACCAACACGCAGTATATTCTAAAGTGTATTTCAGAGAAAATGGAAGAATTACGTCTGTGTTTTCAGCCAACTCCACCTTCAGGATTTACACGAGGGAGAGGGAACGTGGTTACCATTAGAGAATGGGCACCATTACTGTCATAAGGCTGGAGAATCACACCCGAGTGCCAACTTCACAGCTGAAGTGTGACGCCATGATCTGATCTATTAGTGCTTTGTATGCAGTGAACAGTTTTTGGATTCAGAAAAAATGGCTAGGTTGAATAAATGAACAAAATGTAAACAACCGAAGTTATTTGTACTCACTGTCAAAAAAAAAATACAAGACAAAATAGAAATGTGGGGTAGGGAGATGGCTTCCTGGCTAGAGTGCTTGCTGCACATGCTTGGGAAGGCCTGAGGGTGGACCCCCAGCATCCATGTACAAGCTGAGCTTGGTGGCCTGAGTCTATGTCTCTGGTGCTTTGACAGACACAGGAGATCCCACGGTCTTGCATACCAGCCAGGGTAAACAATGTTAGCTCCACATTCAGTGAGAGATCCGGACTCAAAAAATAAAGTGGAGAGCCACAGAGGAAGATACTCGCTGTCAACTGCTGGCCTCCACATGTGCAAACACCAGGAAGTGCATCTGCACACATATGCATAACACACACATACATACACACACACACACACACACACACAGACACACGCACACACATAGACACACACACAGACACACACACATAGACACACACACACATAGACACACA
>JADRCD010217328.1:25895-78402 GCA_019843815.1 Montemys delectorum
ACACACATAGACACACAAACACACATAGACACACACACATAGACACACAAACACACATAGACACACACACACACATGTAAGATTGTTTCTGTGACATCTTCTTACTGTATTTTCATTAAGTATTTATTGGGTGGCTGAATGGTATTAGAACTGTAACATATTGATAGGATACAGAGTTGGACAGACAAGGGCCCCTCTCCTCCTGGATGAGGGACACAGACAGCCTTGCTTCTCTTAGGCAGTTTCCTCACATCCTTCAATCCTTATGCTTACGTCAGGATCGTTCTGTCTGCTGTAACAAATTTAAAAAGACTGATAGTCGCTTAAAGGGAAAAGATAAGGGTGGGACCAGCATCTGTTTAGCTATCGCAGGGACAACATGGCAGAAAAGCACTGGAGTCTCCAAATGGCTAGAAGGGAATAAATACACAGTGGAACTTTTACAGACAAGACCCACAAGTGATGCTTCTCTTCTGCTCCCTCTGTTCCCGCCTACTGGCTGGCGCTCCAGTCTAACTGTGCGGGAGGCTAGCACGCCCAGCAAAGGGAGAAGCGCTAGGGCTCTGGAGCTTCTGTGCTTTCTAAAGCAGTTAAGCTCTGGCTAAGTCCAGCTAAAGCAGTAGTCCTTCAGGCCGCTTCCAGTGGAGCCTGCATTTTCTCCATTGTGCCAGCTTTACAATGTCCTTTCTACAGTGCCTTCTTCCTCCGTGCACTGCCTCATTCCCTTCCGGCCTGGAGCCTCTTTAAAGCACAGGCATCAAGCTTGCTTCCGGCTCTAGTTCTGCAGTCTAGCACACTGCATGGTGTGCGGCAGTTCCCTAGCAGATACTTCTGTTAAGCTTCTGGTTTTCTCTGCTGTCTCTTTTGTCCACACCTAGCTTTCTGAGATCCGTGTTTTTTGTTTGTTTGTTTGTTTGTTTTTCTGTGTCAAAGTATGCTGAACTATTCTTGCTAAGTTAGAATCATGCCAGATGTCTGGTCTGCACATTATTTGATTTGACACTTTTGGACCTAATCACTTGGTTTGGATACCAGCCTATCAATCTTTATCTGAGTGTATCATCTTACCTTTCCTACTCTTGGGTGGAATTCTTTACTGCAAACTTAGCAGAGCAGGCTGAGTCCTCACAGATAAAGGAGGTCTACACTGTTTACTGACAGAAAAAAGTGTATCCATTATGAGAGAAGGAATTCTGGGTTTCAAAAGGCACACGTGGGAAGGACAGCAGACATCAGGGACAGAATGACATAGAAATAAGAGGAGAGACAGGTGCCAGACTCCTAAAGGAGAAGAATGAAAGCAAAGACAAATGAGCACAGAAAGCAAGCAGAAGACGCCCAGAGAGAAGCAAAGACCAAAGGGACTGGGAAGAGAAATGAGGATTGTGACAGAGTAATTTTCCAGGATGGAAGAAGGTACTGATGGGATTAATTTTGAAAGGAAGCAATAATTCTTTGTGAGGAAGTGAATTAAAGTATAGCACTTACCTTGGCTTGCTTTGGATCATATTTGATAAGCTGTTCAAAACGGCTTCAATATTGTCACTGTGCTGTCAAATAGAGAGAGAAATTTGATTGGACTGTGAAGTCTTTGCCACAAAGACAAAGGGGTTTGTTTCGCTAGAGGTTCAGTAACTTCAAGCCTCTGGCTGCCTATCACAGCAGCGACTCATGGGAGCAAGCTTTTCACCCCATGGCCAGCTAGGAAAAGCAAGTGGAAAGGGAAATGAGAAAAAATGTCAAAGATCACTGATCACAGAGTGGTTCCTGCACCATTGAATCTCCTACGTCTTTGAGCTTGGAGGGAGATGAATCTCCTTGGCAGAAAAACTAGGGCTCAGTCATGTCTGCACTGTGCCAACTTAACCTGGAAGTGTCCGTGAATCTGCTCCCTTTTTACACCGCGTGTCTTACACCGCATGGTCTTGCACCGCATGTTTTTGATGCTCTATTACTTTATTTTCATCCTGACATGTCTGCCACAGAGGTAAACTATTAATAAAAGCCACACTTTGATCGATTGTTCATGCTTCCTTGTCCATTTTTAGGGAAATATTATTGTTTACTTGTACATGGAAAGGATTTTTTGAACTACCAAGAAGAAATTATGAACCTCAGTGTTTATATAGGAATTTCTAGACAGTTGTCAGCTTTGGAAATGTTTGTGTGTGTGTGTGTGTGTGTGTGTGTGTGTGTGTGTGTGTGTGTGATGTTTATGTAGATATCCTTACAATGAGGCAAGCTTATCTGTGATCTTGATGCTGTATGCAGATAGAGATCTGAGGCAGCATTCTCTTTCACAGTGCTGAGCAGGGATCCTGAGCCACAGCTGCTTCACTGTCCTGTGCTGCTAAGCAACAATGGCTGGTTGATGAGATGCAGTAAATGCATTTTCGACTTAGAATATTTTCACCTTGTGGTGTGTTTGTTAAAATCCAACCCCACTCTAAATTGATAAGCGTCTGTTTCCTAAGAGGTCAGAGGAAATAGTTCCGTATTACAGTCCATGGGGATGAAAAGGAATTGGCTTTAGATGTCATTGACTTTGAAATTTAAGTATTTTTCTTGTTAGAAGCATTTCTATTCATTTCTTAATTTCTAAGTCCTGTTCTTCAGTGGCTGTGCTGGTTTCCAGCAAGGCAATAATTGAGATAATATACTGGTTTATTTTGGTTCATAGAATTTTTTTTTTTTTTTGGTTTCTTGAGAGAAGGTTTCTCTGTCCTGGAACTCACTCTGTAGACCAGGCTGGCCTCGAACTCAGAAATCTGCTTGCCTCTGCCTCCCAAGTGCTGGGATTAAAGTCGTGCACATCACTGCACAGCTGGTTCATAGTATTTTTTAAAAATACTTGTGCATACATGCATGTGTGTGTGCATGCATGTATGCCTGTATATTTGTGTTTGTGTGGTATATGTGCTTATGTGTATGCATGTGTGTATGCATATGGAGGTCTGGGGTGGATTTTAAGTGCATTCTCAATTGCTCTTCATCTTATTTTTTTTTGAGACACAGTCTCTAACTGAACAGATAATTCACCAATTTAGTTAGCCACTGACCTCCAGGGACTGCCAGTCTCTTGGTACATACCCATTTCAGTGCTGGTGTTATAGGAGCAGCTCCACATCTGCTCTTCTACCTGGATGCTGGGGATCTGAACTCAGCAGTCTGTGACTCTCTGCAAGTCTCTAGCTCCCAGTATTAGGGGTTACTGCCCACGATGAGTTGGCTGCATTGCTCTGCAGCTTTGGTGGGTTACCATGGTAGGGAGATACAGGAATGTATGAGCATATTTTCCCATCCTCGTTGAAGATGCACATGCAATTGTCTAAAAGCCTCCCATTAGGCCAGCAGTGCCACAAGCTGATCGCTGTGCCTTTACTGCATAAACAGTAGAGAGATGCTAAAACAGTAGAGAGATGCTACCCATACTCTACTAGGATCCCTTTGCTCAGAGAGCACTTAACATAACACAGGCATTATAATATCCATTGTTTTATATATCATAATAGTATGTGTTTACATTAGCACTGTAACACCTCAGCCTTATTGAATGATAATAACCTCTCTGTACTTTGACAATCTTGTGAAATTGTTATTCAAAAACACTTTAAAATAATCGTGATATAAAACATGCTTGTTTTTAAGAGTCCTTTACTATTTAATGAACTCTATACAAATGTCCACACGCTGCAGCTCTCTATATGATGTGTGCTCTGTGCACGTAAACCAAAACTATCGCCTTAAACACACCAGAAAAGAAGGAAGTAATTTGATGTCTCTTTGAAGAAATACTGACAACTCCTACTGTATTCACTCAATTAATCTATTAATAATGTATCTACTCATAATGTAGTTTAGAATGATAATGCAATATAGTTAAAGTTTTGTCATAGCTTTACTAAGAGTCTCAGCATTTACTATCTCTTTTTTGTTTTTGTCTTACCTGACTAACCAAAAGCACACTAAGGAGAAGCACTCTTAGGCTTGTAAACACTTTTGTTGGTTTCTTGTTGGTATGTGTAACACAATCCACTGCCGAAGAGCTAGAAGAATGTGCAGGAATTAGACGGAGACAGGAAGCCATTCTTTACCTTTGTCATGTGTGCATTTCCTTTTCTGGCTTGATTTCTGATTTGAAGTCAGGATTCTCTTCACTGCCATTCTACATAATTTAGTAAGTATTTATTTCACACCTATTGTGTTCCAGGTGTCAGGCTTGGTACTGGAGCTATAGTTATAAGCCAGAATTCTCACTTCATCCATAGCTTTGTCCTGGAGATGGGATCTGCTTCTGGATACCTAGGAGATAGGACACGGCTTAAGATGTTGGATGCAGAGCTGTGTCTGAATTCTCTACCTTACCTTTGAGTTAGAGTTACCGTGTTGATCTGGGAAACAGGCAACCATTTCACAGAGATCTAGGGATCTTCATAGCCATGTCCTTCCTCACCTGGCCAAAGCTGTGGCTTTTCCATCTCCTTTCATAGCAAGAAGAAACATCGTGAAGAGAGCAATGAGCAAGGAGCTCTCCTATGCACTCGTATTATTTCATTTTGCTTTCATTCATTGTCCTGACTCAGGTCTGGCTCCACGGAGATCTGGGAAGGTATGGTCTACTGAATCCTAAGAGCCTTTCTAAAGCTCAGTTTCCAGGAACTGCCAAGAGGGAGGAGATGGATCTTGGTTCATCAGCCCTCAAAATAGTCTTGAGTTTCTGAATCTGGTGTCCTATCTTTGTTCTCAATCATCTGACATTGACTTTGGGAGCTTATTTTCAATCAATGGGGATTTCATTTCCTGATACTGGTACACTGAGTTCCCAGCAGCTGTATTACATGGATTATGGACAATGAATTCTCAAAAATGGCACAGTGAAGCAGCAGGCCTATGACGAATGAATGGGCTAATTTTCTAGACTAAAGCTGTCACCTCATATGTCTCGTCACCCTTCTTCCTCAAGACAGATGGCAGTGAATGGTACCCTCACAAAGCCTTCATCAGATGAATGAATGGCAAATGAATCCTTGAGAAGGTTAAGGGATGGCTCTGGGGGATTCTTCTGATTTGAAACAGACTTATTTTTTTCTGAATGTGCCGTCTTCATTCTTTGACTTCCAAAACTTGTCTTTTAATAAGGTTCTACTTTCATTGCTCTGGGAAACTCAACAACTCAGACATTAAAATCATATTTATAAAGTAGGTACTATCATTTACACAAAATTGCTCAATCCCAGCCATCCAGAATGAAATCACTTCTTGTTTTATCCCATGCATGGAATAGGTTGGAGTATTGCTGCTGACTTCATGTCTTGATTATTTTAACTTTTTTGACTCCAGGAATCATTTTAGGACAAGAGCAATTCTGATCTGACTCTTAATGACTCTAAGGCATTCATTGCTGTTTGCTTCATTCTTAATTCTGTCTTAAAACAATTTGCTAATGTGACTAAGTTAGCAGGACTCTGGATCTCCTGTTAGCAGATTTTAGATTTTTCTATAGAAACAATTCAAAACTTTTAGTCTTCAGTTTCCCTTAGTCTTTGTTCATGTCAGAAACTACAATCGATTTAGAATCATGGAAAAGCATATTGGTGACAGACCAGAGCTGGGTGAATACATTCACTGTGAGGACTCCTGTCCTAAGGCACAACTTATGGTGATATCAATGAGTTCAGCATTTGTTAAGCACCTCCACCCCAACAGATGGAGACTGACTCCTCTCTAGTTTGACAACGTGACCAAAGTAATGTGATAGTTAGTTCCTTGTTTAAGTGTAGGCGTCATCTCATCACACTAAGACATCCACATGTCGTCTTTGAAGAAGTGAGCCCCAATCTCATCTGAGGGTCACAAACTGGGGTGGCTGCTGATAGCAGTCCTGGTTGGCAATCAGCAAGGCAATCCATATCTCTGTCTTAGAACCACAGGAAATGGAAATCTGCTGCCTGTATGAACTTGAGCTGTACAACATCCCTTCAGCCTGTGAATGCCTTGATCCAGCTGGCGATGCATAGACTCTTGACCAATGAAAGCTGTGGTATGCTGCATAGTTTTATGTCAACTAGACACAAGCTAAAGTCATCTGAGGGGAGGGAACCTCAACTAAGAAAATGTCTCCAAGCCGGGCGGTGGTGGCACATGCCTTTAATCCCAGAACTTGGGAGGCAGAGGCAGTCAAATTTCTGAGTTCGAGGCCAGCCTGGTCCAGGACAGCCAGGGCTATACAGAGAAACCCTGTCTTGAAAAAACAAAACAAAACAAAACAAAAAACCCAACCAACCAACCAACCAAACAAACAAACAAAATGTCTCCATTAGATTGGTCTGTACACAAGCCTGTAGGTCATTTTCTTAATTAGTGATTGACGGAAGAAGGCCTAGCTCATTGTGAGTGGCTCCGTCCTTGGGCTGGTAGTTTCTGTAAGAAAGTAGGCCGAGCAAGCCATGGGAAGCAAGCCAGTAAGGCACCCTCCATGGTCTCTGCATCAGCTCCTGCCTCCAGGACCCTGCCCTGCTTTAGACCCTGCCCTCACTGCTTTTGATGATGGACTGTTGTATGGAACTGTGAGCAAAAGAACAAAAATCCCTTTCTTCCCAAGTTGTATTTGCCCATGGTGTTCATCACAGCACTAGAACTCCTACAGGTGGTAAATGATGTCTACTATTTAAACCAGTGTTTGTGCCTATTGGTTCCCCGAACGAACAATGGAGTCCAACCTTTTCTTTTATCTGCTTCAGACTTTAGGTTTCCTTTTTCAGTATGTGAGAATCTCGGATGATGTCTAGGAAACATGTCAGAGAGCAGTATTTCAGTGACTCGGGAGCTTAAACAGATTTATATCTGATGGCTACCGTGCCATTGATTTGTTAGCAGAATTATATTTTGCAATGTTAATCTTTGCTGCAAGTGAGAAGTTACTTACTGTGATGGTTTGTCTATGCTCAGCCCAGGGAGTGGCACTATTAGAAGGTGTGGCCTTGTTGGAGTGGGCGTGGTCTTGTTAGAATAGCTGTGTCATTTTGGGGCATGTGCTTTAAGACCCTCACCCTAGTTGCCTGGAAGTCAGTATTCTGCTAGCAGCCTTCAGATGAAGATGTACAATTCTCAGATCCTCCTGTACCACGCCTGCCTGGATGCTGTCATACTTCTTGCCATGATGATAATGGACTGAACCTCTGAACCTGTAAGCCAGCCCTGTTGTGGGAAATATTAAAAACGGCATTTTCCAACGCTAGGGCCAGCTACTCTCTGGCCCCAGCAACTTCATTCTCACCTCCCCCATGGCTAGCCTCAGGCGGTGGTCTTCTCAGTTCCAGTTCACCTGCCTCAGAGCTGCTTGTACCAGCCATCCCCCACCCTGCAGCTAGCTGTCACAAATCCCCTTAACCCAGTAAATCAAAACTCTAGATCTTATAGTTATCAATCAGTTTGATATATCAATAAATTCTCAATTCACAAGGCATCCACACAATAATTTTAGAGCCACTTGATAATCATACAAGCTGCCCACCTAGATTAGACAAGTTATCCCAGTCATTCTATCCTTTTGTGACATTCATAGCTACCTGTGGCTATTTAGAGCCACACAGAATCTGGGTCGTCTTCCTCTTCCTCCATCTTCTTTCCTTCTACCTATGTCGTCCCCCCCTTGCCTCCCCACCCATGTCTCTCAAATCTCTACCCCTTCCTTTTCACTGCCCAATCATAGGCTTCTTGTTGTATTAATATTTAAATTAATTGGGGGAAAATTCTGCTACATAGTCCCAATTAAATGTTGTTCTTTTAAAGGCTTTCCGTGGTCATAGTGTCTATTTACAACAGTAAAACCCTAAAACACTTACAATTCCTTAAATGTATATCATATTATCTTCCGTCTTTAAATATATATCATATTATTTGCTGTGTAAACTGGAGAGTCCATTTTTTAACATTTTTAACATTGATCACTGAGATAAATATAAGCCTTGTTCCAACAGAATTTTCCAGAAAGGATTCCGTATCTTGTTTTATACCTCTTCCAACAATTAAGGTGCCTTTCCTCAGAGAAGGAGAATATTCTAATGAAATATTATTATTTTATTATTATTATTATATTGAAGTAAATCTCTCTGTTGTTATACATACTTAGATGAGAATAATAATGCATAGTGTGAAAAACAGATTATTTATATGTAATGTAGGCAACAAAACCTAGCATACTCAGCAGTTTTTAGTGAGAACATGATATCTCATATGAAGACGAGACTATGGAATCTGACATTCAGTACATGGAAATTTCAGCTTAGCTCTGCCGTCCATTAGAAATGGGTCCTGAAATCCCCTGAGCTTGACAATTCTTCTCTGTAAGATGAACCTAATAGTGCCAACACCATAGGGCAAGTAAGTTTGTGTGCAAATTAAAATTTATAATGTAATCAAACTATGATGTATGACATATTTGATACTCACTAAAAAGTAACTCTTTTTCTTTTTTAAGCCATACCAACACAAGGACAGACAGATGGACAGACAGACAGACAGACACATAGACACACACACACATGCACACACACACACACACACATGCACACAGACACATATGCACACACTCACATGGAGACAATAAGGGACTATTGCTACCACTTTGAATTAGACAGAATGTTGTTCTCTGATCTAATCATGACATTTCTTTCATCGTTCTAAATACAAATAGTGCTCATTCATTTTTCATAACATCAGTTTTATATCATGATAGTTTCGTCCATCTTGATCTGATAAGGTTGTTCAACATGCATTTAAAAATGTGTGGTCTCTATCAGTAAATGCTACAGGGCTAAGTTTGCTCTTACAAGTTCTGTGAACTATTTGGGTCTACTCCCTGGCTGTCCAGTACTGGACTCTTTTCCTGATCGGGAGCTGTTAGCTTAAAGCAAATTATGACTAGTATTCTCTGTTATAACAAGAGAAAATACCATTTTAAACTTATCTTTTAAGATTTATTGTTAATTTGAAATGGGTGCTTGTGTGTGTGTGTGTACATGTGCTTGCAGTTGCCCTCAGACCAGAAGAGGGAGTGGACGCCCTGGAGTTAGAAGTACAGGTGGTTGTGAGCCATCTGATGTGTATTATTAAGAACCAAACTTGATCCTTTGCTGAGGGCATTATGCACTTAATTGTAGCCATCTCTTCAGCTCCTTAAACATCTCTTGTTAAGACAGAGCAGCTATGAAGGATATTGACACTGTAAACAGAATCTGCCTACTTTAGGCAGACATAGTGTTTTTCTCAGCCAGCAAGTAACTGGGTCCCTGCGCCTTATGTGTTGCTTTATCATTAGAACCTTGAATTCACCGTGAGATTATCATCTCATAATCTTTGCAAGACACCAGGGCCATCTTTTGAGAAACGGCATCCTTTTGGGATGATTTTGTGACTGATTAACCATGGGCAAAGTGGCTTGGTTGCAGCAGAGTCGTGGAACGAAGCCCAAACCTGACACACAGGAGCTGCATCATTTTGGATAAGTTAATTTCCTTACGGCTCAGCTTCCACAGGGGTAAGCGAGGGCCTGGATGAATTAGCAGAGGCATTTTAGCTAAATGCTTAGTCCTGATATTCAGATAGTTTTCTATTTACAAAAAATCTGCAGCCTGCTTTTTTTTTTTTTTTTTTTTGGTGTTTTTGAAAATTGCTGCTGACACACACACAGTGCTGTCAGCACTCTGCAAGCGTTTAGAATGCAGCTGGTAGGACACAGAGCTTGGAGCTTGGAAAGTAATTACCAAGACTCCAGCAGCCAGTGGACGTGCATGCATGTGTGTGAGCGTGTGTGTGTGTGTGTGTGTGTGTGTGTGTGTGTGTGTGTGTGTGTGAGCGTGTGTGTGTATGTGTGTGTGTGTGTGTGTGCATGCTTTTTTATTGTACACGTATGTATGTGCAAAGTACTACCACGTGAATCAGAATGTGCATGTCAATTTTATTTCATTTGAATCATGAGGAAAATATAGAATTATTGTCGGCAAAGGCAATAGTTTTTCATCTCTTGACTTTTATTTCTTTGGAAAATCTGAGACACTTACATATTATCAGCAGCTTGCATACCGAAGAGAAGAGGTGGGAAATTTGTGAATGTTTGTGGTGCAGCGATGCTTGCAAGGGAAAGCATGGGGTGTTTAGAGCAGTCGCACAAGATTTGGTGATTAATTGATATTAACCACGGTTGGAATTAGAAATTTTACACATAAAACTCAAAATGTATGTGATTCAGCACTTTTCCTCTGGGGCTTGACACATGCTCCTGACTGGTTAAATGTGTCAGCTACAAACACGTACCTAGAAGAACATGTTTCCTCATCTCTTGAAAAATGTGCCAAGGAGAGGATGTTGCTGGAAATAGACCCAGAGACTGTCAGTTTAGAGAGAGGCTAACCCACCAGGGAGACAGCTTCAAATATTTGAAGTTGCAAGTGTCAATAGGTGAGCAAGCTGAGGATTAACAGCAACTACATCTTGATTCTGCCAGAGAAGGAACTTCATCGCTTAAAACTGCATCTGTGGCTGCCTTCCTATGCAGTCAGAGCTGCCTGGGTGAATGCAGTCAGAGCTGCCTGGACGAATGTTTTGGGGGTCGTTGGTTTTCTCATGGAATGTCTTCATTTGGTAGTTTCTTAAATTTTTTTTTTAAGTTTCAAGCATTTTTATTTATTTTTTTAATTAGGTATTTTCTTTATTTACATGTAAATTTCTCCTTTCCCAGTTTCCCCTCCAAAAAACAAACAAACAAACAAACAAAAATAACAAGAACAAACTCCTGTTGCCTCCCCCATCCCCATGCCTGCCACCCCACCCTCTCCCACTTTGTTTTCATCTAACTCTGTGATTCTGTGGATTTTCGCTAGTTAGAAGAGAGCAGTGCTTTCCATCTGAGTTGCAGCTAGAGGGTGTGTGACTGAGTGTTGTGTTTAGTTGTGGAGGGCGGGCATCATTCAACTTAGTGCCACATGTGAGCAGTGACTGGGCTGAGCTAGAGCCTGGGCAAGCCATCAGGATCAACCCCAACGTGTGACAGCAGCAGTCCAGCTGGGCATGCTAGATTCGCACATGGAGTGCCCACAAAGAGATTCCCTTACCTTTTAGGTTCTCCTCTGAGCACCAGTCAGCAGACATGCTTCTTTGTAAATGGTCAGATCCTATTTTATTTGCTATAAGTCATACATTGCAAATGGTTTTAGCTATGAGTACATAAAAATCATGTCACAGGTGGGAGATTTTATATTTTATTTGGATAGGAAATTTCATATTTTAATGGAATCATAAATTTATAAAAGTTTTAGAAACACCTCTTTAAAGTCAAAATAAAAAAAAACAAAATTTAATTGTGGTTGATCAAAACTTTTGTTATCTATAGTTTAGAAAACAGCTTTCACCACTTAAATTATTACATATTATGTACATACACATGTGCACATTCAAAAACATGTGCACATATACATGCAAATACACATGCACCTGCATGAACAAGCTCACACACACATATAAAGCAATTCAAGAAAGCCTTTTTGAAGACATTAGAATTAGATTTTGTTGAGGCTTGTTCTTGTGCTTGTATTATAATGCTAAATACTGGCCCCCAAGTCCTGGTTGCCCCCAGGGACTAGAGAATCTGCATGCATACCAGTGATGCTATGTAACTTTGCTCCACCAAGTTATCCCTGATTACTAAATAAACATACCGACAGCCAATAGCTGGGCAGAGGACAGATAGGAAGGGTTTTGGTTCCTGGGCTTGGGAGTTCATGAGGAAGGAGAGAGACAGAGACAGACAGAGAGAGAGAGAGAGAGAGAGAGAGAGAGAGAGAGAGAGAGAGAGAACATGGTGTAGGCGAAAACATGGCCCTCAGGGCTGGCCAATTAGAGTTAAGAGCAGCCCAGACAAAGCATAGCAAGTTATAATTTGGGGTTATTGATGAGGAAGTAGGCTCTAATAGCTTAGAGGGTAGATATCTGCCCAGCTCTAGTGCTGATTATGGCTTATTATAAATATAAAGGTTCTGTGTCTTTTATCTGGGAACTGAATGATAGAAACTTCCAATTTGAGATTAGATAATCCATACAAGATTTCAGGATGATATTCAATTGAGTCTATTTGATGATCCCATTCCAAGCTCATACATTTCAGTGAACTTCATGGATTGGTTTATCTCACATGATAGCAGTATTTGTCTTCCAAGTATAGGCACAGTAGGAATCAGATAAGTTTGGGATTAAATTCCAGGTCAATGTATATTGAATTCATTGGTGGCTTCTAATCTAACATACAATGCCTTGTATCATGATTGGCTATGTTTCCCAAGTTGGTATTTTGAAGCCTTACTTCATAATTTAAATGTAGTACTTGAATAGTGCCTGTCAACATTCATGTAAAATGCTTTTGCCTTGTCTCATAAATAACAACTTCAAAATATTTAGTGTCAAATAGAACACTCTCCACCATTAACATTCCACGTTCCTCACTGACCTATAAACAAGATTTATGTAGGAATTGTTGACTAATTGCATCTCTGGCACTACAGTCTGCCAGTAATTTGATCATAAATTCATGGGGCCTTTTTCTCCTACCTTGAAACTTCAATAAAACTGTATGTTGTGATAGAAATGGAGGGAGAATTACAGTTCTTGTTTGGAAAAATACAGTGGTTAGTCCAGCTGTTGAGATAAATCCCTGCTAAGCAGGTTTTTCCTAACTCTGCTTTGGAGAGCTGATGGATTGCTTTACATGGTAGTTCGGGTCCTATTAGATCCCCAAATTCAATTTCACATCCTGCAGTGATATTTCCTCAAGTCGTCTCTTGTTGTCTACCCTTCTCTGTGATTCTTTCCTTATGCCTGTGAGCTAGATAATAAAACAAAAGCAAGCAAAATACCCATAAGCTCTTATGTATGGATGTTCGTTATTAAAAAAGTGAAGCTAGTTTATCTCAATTCTTTTACATTTTTGTTCCTGTGAGCAATGCACTCTGTGGGAGGCGATGCCTCATGCTCATGGTTCTGTGACCTCACAACCATCTACTATATACAATCTGCTACGGTTTCTTTTTGTTTTCTTGAAAAAAAATCACATTATGATCTTCCATGGATACACTTCCATTGTCTTTCTGTCTTTCTTCCCAACAAAATTCAAGCGATGGTAAAAACCCATTTCCTCAAGTGAGGCACAATGGTGTCACTCCAGTGTCCCCAGCCACCTGGGAGCCCAGGCAGGAGCTCACGAGTTGGAGCCAGCCTGGGCAAGCAGTTTCTTTGGATAACAAATCCACTGCAATAGCTGAAGGAGGCTGGCGAGAGAGCTCGTGGTCGGTCACCAAGATCAGAGCAACCACCAGAGAGCACACCGAAATGCTACTTCTCCAGAGCTCTGCTCCTTTTACATTCCCAAGCATCCTAGAGTGACAGCTTCATTCCTTCACCTCTCCGCTCAAAAGCACCAACACTCTTTCTCCATGCCATCTCACTCTGATTTTTATTTCACCATAAAAATAAAAGCTACAAGAAAGGAATGGCCACAGAACTCTCTCCACCCATACATCTCCCCAGTGCTGCCACTGAGACCCGTCAGTCTCCTTTTCTGCAGGTGTGGTTCAGTGCACTTCCCATATAAGCAGCCTTGGACTCGTAACTCTGCCCACTTCAGCACATACCGCAAGTCGATTTCTCTAGTAGTCATAATATCCCTTTAGCATCCTCCACATTTTCTTAAAACTCGTATTTTTCTCCTGACTTTTATCCCATCGAATAACTTCAATGTAGGTTTTTAAAAAAGATTTTATTATATATATATATATATATATATATATATGTATGTATATGTATGTACATATATGTGTGTGTTACATATATAATATGCATATATATGCATATATACATACATGTACTGTGTGTATATATATGTATATATATATATATATACATATATATATATATATGATGAGTACACTATAGCTGTCTTCAGACACACCAAAAGAGGGCATCGGATCTCATTACAGATGGTTGTGAGCCACCATGTGGTTGCTGGGAATTGAACTCAGGACCTCTGGAAGAGCAGTCAGTGCTCTTAACCACTGAGCTATCTTTCCAGGCCCAATGTAGATTTTATTTATCTTTCATGCATTCTTCAAAGTGGTACAGTTTTCTGAACAAAGTTAGCTTGTAGTTTTGTATTTAATGGGCCATCCTGGTGGGAGCACAGAAGACAGTGCTGAGGGCAATCTGAACCCTGGGATCCCAGAAGGGAAGTATATGAGTGAGTATTGACTCTGTAGTGTGGTCACTAGTAGTCACTCTTATGCAGATCTATAACAAAAAGGAGCAAGCTGGACAAAGCTTTGCTTTTCAAATCCCAACACGTGGCTTGGTTATTAAGTCCCCCAAAGGCAGTACCCACGTTCATTTTGGTTAAGGCCATAAGATAACACTTGGAATATAGTTGTCACTAAATAAATGTTTTAGCACTTAGACTGGTGGCTGAAATATATAAACGGTAAATCTTGAGAGGAAAAGAAGTAACTGAAAGAGTAATGGAGCCGAGTACAGTGTGCAAGGAGATAACCTGTTTAAAGACAAATTTGATTTAAAATGGGGTAAAGGGGGTGGTGACCTCAGGGCAAGAGCCCACACAACTAAGTTTCTAAGTGGCCTTTGCATGAAGCTGGGAAGATGAAATCTGGATTGTCTTGGAAACACAAAGATGTTAGAGCGGCCAAAGTCATGGGATACCTGCCAAGGAAAGCTGCAGACCGGATGTGGAACCAGTCCGAGAGAGAAGTGTGTTGCAGTCAACAAAGATGAAAGGAATTGGAGATCTGAAGAGCACTTTAATGTCATGGCGATAAGATACTTTTTAATAGACACGGAGACAGAGCTTGTAGTTTGCTCTGCTCATTTTTGGATGTGCTTTGGTCCTGCTTTTCCTCCCTATAGTCCCTTTCCTCTGTTTTAGAATGATAATGCATATTCTGTGCCATTGTATGTTGGAAGCCTGTGATCTGCTCTTTGGTTGGATTGATGGACTGGGGTTAAAGATTGCCATGAATCTTAGAAGAAACTTTGAACTTTTAAATAACGTTGATCATCTATGGAGACTTTTGAGGTTGGACTGAATGGATGTTTATGCTATGATACGGGTACAGGCTGATGGGGGCCAGGGAGTAGAATGTGGTGGTTTGGATAAGAATGGTATCCACTGGCTCAGTGACTAAGACAAGGCATATCCATACAGTCCTGAGAACTAGGGATGGACTCTTCTTTACTACCGGGAACATTTCAATCACCCGTATACTCATATATTCCAGACATCATCTTACAGTCTTAATGTAAAACAGAGCAAAAGGATGCGGCTGTTGCCCTAAGAGGTTGCAGTTATAAAGCCATGAACTGGGACTTAAAAAACTAAACAGATTTTATCCTTCTGACAGCCTCACTGGGTGCATTTTCTTAGTTATCTGTGCTGCGTTACTCAAGACACTTTCCTTACAAGTGCTGATAATAGAACACTTGGGGTTTTCAGTTTCAGAGTAACTTAGATCTACCAAGACCAAGTGTTGATACAGCGCTCAGCTAAAGACGGGAACATCCATATCATCCTCCCCCACAAGGAGCAGGAAGATGGTGCTGAAAGAATGTAAGGCCAGAGGTTTAGAAGCATCAAGATGAATGAGTGTCTTCTGGACAGGACAGTTCCATCGTACTCATGACTCCTCAGCAGCTGTGTATGCCTGCACAAGATCCATACAAGATTATCCCGGTCAGGGCTCCAGCAGGGGTCGGGCAGGGGGTCCTGACCTCCTACACACACTTGCTGAGGAGCTATTGACAGTGGATGAGGTGGAGCCGGGTTTAAGAATGTGGCCCCTGGTGAGTCAACTGCTCCAGCTGCTGGCTCCAAGCCCATGAGTGTGTGAGCAGCAAACCTTGGACTTGATGGGTTATTAAAAATTTAATAACTAAGGAGAGGACATGGAATGGCAGAATGTAGGAAGATGGACCTGGCAAGAGTTAGGTGGTAGAGTGGGGAGGAAATGTGACCTGTCTACACTCTCAAAGAAGGATAGTCTCAGAGAATTATTAAAAAGTCTATTTTCAGAAAGAAAACACCTTTGAAAAACAAAACCAAACAAGTCCTGTCTGGAGTGGATATGGTCAAGAGATAATGGGAGAAAAAAAAATCAATATGACTTCCATACTCAAAACAAGCAGCATTTAAGTTGTAGACCACAAGAGACGAGTGAAAGGTTAATGTTTATAAAGTCAGGAGCCTGACGATTTTGTGATATTTGTAAGACATCAGATTAGAGGTTGAATTCAGTAATACACATGGGTTAGGGCTTTTGAGAAAGAGATCTGTGCTAGAAGTAAAATGTTTAGCCTCATTAGTAGCAGCGTGATGTTGAAACACACTACTTAGATTACACACAAAGTTTATACTTTAAGTTTCTCAGTGCCCTTTCTAGCACACTCAACACTTTCATAGTAAATATCTAGTAGGGGAGAATGCAGTTGCATGCAATAAATATGTGGGGCATGTGGGGCTAAATCCTTTAGGACCCAGGGTGCTTGAATGAGCACACTCAAAGGTAAGGAAGTTGAAATAGAGGGCAAAGGTTGTCGAGAATATAATAGTCACGATGCAAATAATCCTACAGAGAGAATCATAAGGACACCAGCTGTATAAATACCAGCCTGAAAGAAGAACGTAACAACTGAAGTGCACCTAAGGACATAAGCAATATCTAATACCTGGTCGTGGGAGGCTGGGGATGTTGGAGTCCTTCACTTAGCAGTGCCGGGCGTCACAGCCAGAGGCGCTGTCCTCAGGTGGGCTTTGGGAAGAGAAAGCTGGCCCTTGGGCTGTGCCCATGGCTGAGTCTTTTCATGGGTCCACATCCTGTGTGCAGAAACCATTTGCAGTTCCTGTGGGCCAGTTAATGTACCCCATAAATTTCACAGATATCAAGAAATAGTTCCAACCCTCGAGCCGCAGAGCACTTCCTGGCTTCACGTTATTTTAGACACAGCACATTTGCCTGCGAGCTCATTTTGAGAGTCACCATTTTACCAATGAACCCCTTGTACAAGGATAGAAGGTGGCTACAATACTGTCGCCTTAGCAGGCTCAGACAGCTCCTAGTTTCTAATGCCATCTGAGTTGCTGTGAAAACCTGATCAATTATATCACAAATGAACAAGGGAAGACTATATTCTTTTTCTAAATGATTTACTTATTTTTATTTCATGTAGTTACAGACAGTTATGAGCTGCCATGTGGGTGCGGGGAATTGAACCCAGGTCCTCTGGAACAGGAACCAGTACTCTTAACCACTGAGCTACCTTTTGAATTCCATTGGCAAGAAATGACCAAAGGTGAACTTAGATCCCCAGGCCTGAAAGCAGCATTTGTGGTTCTGCATCTGTGAATAATGCACAAAAGACTCCAACCAGAATTCAGTGGGTAGGGATGGAGGGGTGGCGCCATTCTTTTTAAATCTGGAGAATTGTACAGTGAAACTGTGCACAGATGTGTATTAGCAGAAGAAAAAATGACTGCTGTTGAAACTCATTCTAAACAAATGTATTAAAACATAAAAGCAGGAGTAAAATTTTATACTTATATCGATAATCTAGATATTTAAAAGATAACCAAAGCATAATTATTGCTCATATATTTTCAAGAGTTTTAACCAACAAACTCTTTGCTTGTGATATCATTTTGCTGCTATGTTTCTGAAAAGGTCATTTTTATTCAATTTTTTTTCATGAAAATTTGGATTTTCCAAATAACATAAAATTAAAATATTGAAACACTGAATACAGGTGATAACGTTTCATTTAAAAAATACTTAAGGGAGCATGGAAATTATCTACTAAACTGAGGATATTCTCAACTTTAATTTTTTATATTGTAACATGTAATTTCTCTCTTCTCCCCTCTTCTCCACACTCCCCTTCCCCCTTCTCTCTCTCCCTCCCTCCCTTTTTTCTTCTCCTTCCCTCACTCTCTTCTTCTCCCTCCCTCCCTCTCTCCCTTCCTTCCTTGATTTGGGGAACAAATGCATGGGTAATGCACACTATAAGAGTATTTGAGTTTAAGTTATTTTTTTTAAGGAAATGCTGAATTTTTTTCCTTCATTAAGATTCATTCTTTATTCAAAAAATAATTTTATGAGCCTGAACTCATCAAACAAATTGTATTGATTTGTGGCCTTTTGACTGGTGTACCCAATATAGATATTAAAAATGATTCAATATTTAGAATATAATTATGATTATCTTTATACTATTGCCAATTTTCAACCATTAATTGAATGAATTTTCTTTTAAAATTGTTATTAAGCTTATTCACTTGTTTTGGGGGGAATGTTCCTGTCATGATTCATATGTTTTGGTCACAAGACATCTTGGTAAGCTGGTTCCTCAGTTCACCATGTGAGTCACAGGGATCCAGGATATGTCTTCATGCGTGGCAGTGTGAGTCATGGGGATCCATGTTATGTCTTCACTCATGGCAGTGTGAGTCACAGGGATCCAGGTTATGTCTTCACACATGGCAGTGTGAGTCACAGGGATCCAGGTTATGTCTTCACATGTGGCAGTGTGAGTCACAGGGATCCAGGTTATGTCCTCAAGCATGGCAGTGTGAGTCATGGGGATCCAGGTTATGTCCTCGAGTGTGGCAGTGTGAGTCACAGGGATCCAGGTTTTGTCTTCATACGTGGCAGTGTGAGTCACAGGGATCCAGGTTATGTCCTCACGAGTGGCAGTGTGAGTCACGGGGATCCAGTTTATGTCCTCAAGCATGGCAGTGTGGGTCACAGGGATACAGGGTTATGTCTTCACGCATGGCAGCAAGAGCCTTTACTTGCTTACCCATTGCAGAAATCCTGATAGAGTGAATTTCCAGTCTTTTATTGAATTTATTTTAAAAACTAGTTTGAACTATAGTAACTGTTGTAGTTAGGGTTTTACTGCTGTGAGTAGACACCATGACCAAGGCAACTCTTATAAGGACAACATTTAATAGGGGCTGGCTTACAGGTTCAGAGGTTCAGTCCATTATCATCAAGGCAGGAGCATGGCAGCATCCAGTCAGGCATGGAGCTGGAGGAGCTGAGAGTTCTACGTCTTCATCTGAAGGTTCAAGAAGACTGGCTTCCAGGCAGCTAGGATGAGGGTCTTAAAGCCCACACCCACAGTGACACACTTACTTCGACAAGGCCACACCTTCTAATAGTGCCACTCCTGGGGCCAAGCATATTCAAGCCATCACAGTAACATACTACTTGGAGCATTGATGAAACAAAGCAAAGCAGGTACCATTTAAATGGTACATCCTATTTTCTCTTGGTAGGGGCAGCATAGTGATAGAGAGTGTACCTACGTACATACATGGGTACACACACCTCACACATATGCACTCACATGCACACACACACACACATGCATACACATACACGTATACCCCCACATGCACTCACACACACACTCACATATACATGTATACACACAAGCACACATATATACACGTGCTGTGTGTGTGTGTGTGTGTGTGTGTGTGTGTGTGTGTGTGTGGTATGTGTGTCCTGTGAAAGTTAAAACGAGCATCCTAGTTTGGAAGATTTGTCATTTGATCTAGGTAAAGGTTCTGACTGGTGAGAACACTGGTACGTGCATATTATGCCATGCTGTCATTGGAAATCCGATGCTCCTCCATCTCTTCACATCTTGAAGCCCATATGATAGGACTAGACATTGGAGACCCCAGGAGGTGATAGGTCCCGAGGCTCTACCTGTACAGACGACACTAGCAGCTTTATGAAACGCCCAATGGCTAGCCAGGCCTTTATTCCATGTGAGGTCAGAGCAAGCTATGCCATCTGCAAGGAACGATCTCTTGGCCCTGAATGTACTGCTACGTTGTGAGAAGAATTCTCCTATTTATGAACTCCATTGTCTGTGTCATCAGCCTTCTCAGAAGGAGAGTAACTGATAGGATATTAAATGGTATTAATCACGGCTGTGGTTCCAGTCAGTGTAACAGTGGCTGTCTCCAGAAAGAAAGGCCAAGAAGCCCACAGTTCATCAGCCCATGAGAATCAGGACTCTCAACAGAGTGCTGGAGCCCCAGGGGATTCCTAGAGAGCTGCTGGTCTTCAGTCTGTGTAATCCTGAAGAATTAGGCTCTAATACCAGTGAAGGAGTGCCTCAGGAGTAGGATAGTTAGCTCACCAGGAAGAGTGAAAACCAGCAGGCAAAAGGCAAACACTTCCTCTGTCCTTTTAAGTGGGCTGCCACTAGAAGGTGTGGCCCAGATTTAGGGTGGGTTGGCCAACCTCAAATCATCCATCAAGGGACTCCCTCATAGGTGCACCCAGTTGCGTGGGTTGTCAAGCTGACAACAAACATTAAACCCACTTTGTCTAATTGGACTAAGGCACACGGGCATGTGCACCACCATCCCTCCAAGACGCAGATGAGTCTTAGATCTTTTCCTTCAGTATCACTGTCCTGACTTCCAGAAGTATTGTCTTGAGCTTGAAGGAGCTGTTCTCACTTCCCTTTGCTCTGGGAGCTTGTGAATGGGTTCAAAATGCAGATCTGAGATCGGCAGATGCAGTAACATCACACTGGTGAAAGTGGCACTTTCTTCTTTGGTCACGAAAGCTAGCTATACGAAGACGCTGGATAAACAGAGGCTTTTGTTTGTGTTTTTCTCCTGTGAGGTTTTAAAATAAAGCTCAAGCTTTAGAGAAGCGTTTGGTTGTGGTAGATGATGTATTAGAATACTTAAGGTCCACCAATGGTGCTTCATTGCTAACGCTTGAGAGGTGACTCGTGTGGATCCACCCTTGGCACCCCAATGTATTAATATGATTAAAAGCATTTTAAATATTAAAGGGAAGGTGGTGAGAAAAATAGTCAAATAAATAATTCTTCCTCTGGAGAAAAAAACTCACTGCAGTCAATGTGTGAGATTATGAGAAGATAAAACTGATAAATGTGGAGAATAAAACTTGCCCGCAGTTATGTGTGCACATACAAGTGTTTACATAAATTTATCCAAAGAGACAAGCACAGACTTAGGGCTTCATATGATTGAATTAAGTGGCAGGAACACATTAACAGATGTCTGTGTATTCCTTTGACCAACTGACCTAGTAATAGTAGAGGTAGGTCAGTAGCCTATGTTATAGTTATCTAATACTGGTTATAGCTGTAGTTATAACTGTTATAGTTATATGACACTGGTTATAGCTGTAGTTATAACTGTTATAGTTATATGACGCTGGTTATATCTATAGTTATAACTGTTATAGTTATTTAACACTGGTTATAGCTGTAGTTGTAACTGTTATAGTTATATAACACTGGTTATAGTTCTTCAGCAAATACTCCAGAAAGTAGTCAGAGAATCTCGCTAAAGATACGCTCCCACTTTTATCTTTATAGAGAAAGGGGAAAAAAAATCAAGACTTCATGGCCATGAATTAAAGATGACTTAGTAAGGAAGGGAGCCGTTGAGACACCAGTTTACTTGTGCAGCGGCAATGGCAGTCTGCAGGTGTGTTCGTTAGATCACTGCCAGTGACCATGTAGAAACTGCAGAGAATAGGGGTGTACAGTACCTGACAGTGTCAAAGGCAGAAGGAAGACAATTTCTGAAGTTGGAGGCTTAGTACAGTCAGTTGTGTGCTTGTTCACATGCCGGAAATCCAAAGAAGTAGGCTTCTGTCTGGGCCTCCTGGAGGGCTTTGCAGGGAGCTCCCAACTCTGGAAGACCCCAAAACTGCCATGTTGCCAGAACACATACTCATCTCTGAAGTCAGAGAATCTTGAGCTGGAAGTAGGTACCCATAGGTGTTTCTGTCACTTCAATACCGTATCAAGGATAAAGGAATGAACCGTAGTGGCCACAGCTGCCTTCTGCCAACCTATAATGTGGAGCGTGGCCCAAATCATTATGGCACAGAAAAATCTCACGGTTTCTGCCAACTCCGCTTGCCATCCAATGAATGGCAGGAGATGGCTAGCACCCTAGCTCTGCCTGACTTGGCTTTCCTGGGCCTCCACAGGATCCAAGGGAATTCAGAGTGCTCGCTACAAATGAATTAGGATCTGTTATTTAACTTTGAAGTCTCTTTTATACAAGAATGTTGTGCAAAAGGGTCATGACCCAAGCCACGATATTCCACACAATTTAGACTGGCAAGATTCTCATTTTGTTGGAGAAAAGAGATTGAAGAGACACCACCTGACCTTGCCATTGGTTAGAAACACCCTGTGGGCCTTTAAGAAAACAGGAACTGAACATTGTTTCATTAAAAACCCTAACCAGCTTACTAATGTTGAAAGTCAGATATCTATATTATTATAAAAATGTATCAAGATTTTAAATACAAGACTTCTCCCTACTCTTTTATGTTATTAGGTAAAGTTCAGAACCTGGGTTGAGGTAGTGTGGTGATTAATTTATAGTTAATGGGAAGACTAGAAGTTGCTGACTAGTATACTGGGTTCTAATTGCCACACATTATAAAAAGTCATATTTTATTCTTTGTTGCATAATAAGCCCGACAAGGACACTGGTTTTAAGATTTGGTGTTGTTTACTAGGCAAGCCACTACAGCTACACTCCTTCACTCCTATAACAAGCTTGTCAGGATGCTGTTACTTCCGATGGAATGTAAAGAAACGGTCAGGAGAGAGTATGCACTGTCTCCTCCTGAGTATACACTAGAGAGCAGCAGGGCCAACATCCTTAACAAAATCTGCATTGAGGAAGGGCTACCAGAGGAACGGAGAGTGCAATATGATGTGAGGAAAACCTAGCCAGAGATTCACCTGTGCATTGGTGTTTCTTCAGTTATTCCTTAGGACCTGGGGGCTTGGCCCATTGTTTATAGGACTAAGTCAGTATCTCAGGGATTTACTGAAGGACAAGCCTCCCAGATTTCTCCTCTGTAAAAACAGATGCAGAGTTATTGAAGAGCGAGAGATTCACCAGACAAACTGGCCAAATATGGGCCCCATGTTCCTAGGCAGCATCAGCAGGCGAGGCTGCTGAGCTGCAGCATTGACCTCAGAGGACAGAATCAGCTAAGGAGAATGACCAGAGTGCTAACTGGTCATGGGGCCTGACTGTCACCATCAGGATGTGCAGTCTGCCTGGATGACTGCATCTCTATATGGACCTCAGAGGTCACATGACTTCACCGGAAGTGCTGTCATGAGTTACTTTGACTCCTAACTATCATATTTCTTTTCATCTATTTATTTTAGAGATTTGAAAATCTTAACTAACTTGTATTTGGCTGAAGATGTTCAGGCTTTCTTTGAAGTGAGTGAACATTTCCTGTGGCTACCATCACTGACCTTGAGAAGTAAATATAATGCTTGTATTTACGAGCCCATCATTTCTTTTTGCATTGTGTGCACGGTGCCAGGGCACTTTCCACCTTACCTCCACTCTCACTGGTGAAATAAACGTAATAAATACTAGACGTGAGGTACAAATTCTAAGACATGTAAAAAGATTGTCGGAAAAAGCACAATTATAATTTTTCCATTTATTAACTCTGTGTGTGATAGAAGTCAGAGGATAACTTGCTGGAGTTGGTTTTCTTTTCCCATCATGTGGGTCCCGGGATTCAAACTGGAGTCATCAAGCTTGGCAGCAAGCCCCTTTACCTACTGAGCCGCCTCAGCAGGCCCGTGGGTTTACTTTCTGTTTAAAAGCAGCATGGTACAAAGTGTACATAGATGACATCATCAAAGAGACCAGGGCAGACAGCCAAATTGTAGACTGTGTGATAGGACCACGAAGTGAGCATGCGAATATAGGAAAGTGCTGGTAGACCTACCCCAGATTTTCCCAACATTCAGAGTACCATTGTTTTATTTAGTTCAAGACCACATGTGCTAAGAATACTGAGAGACTGAAGTACATTCAGATTGAGATGGGACTAGAAACTATGAACGGACACATGGTATGAGGATGCTGGCGATATTTAGCTGAAGAAAGAGCAGGCTTTGTGGGAAGCAGGGAGGAACGGCTGACTTTCTGTCTATTTACTTGGCCCTTTGAAGGATTTTAGACTCAGTGGTTGGTCATAACAAAAGGGAATAGTTTCTAAGAGTTGTGCTTGAAGACAGGGCCAACTACCTTCAAGGTAACCACAGAGAGATGACTGTCAAAGCTGCCCACTAACAGAATGAGCCGGCCTGCTCTTTGAAGGAACAAAGGCATAGAGACAACAAGCTTTTGATGGAGATACTTCAGAGAAAACTAATTCTAAATAGAGTTTAATAAGATCTATTAATTATAAATATGACATGGCCAGCCCCCCAATAATCAAGGCCGAGTCCTAGGGAGTTTTAAAATCAGCTCTAGCACAATTACAGGGCAGGGGATTACTCCTGAGTCTATTTTTCTATTTGCAAGACTGTCTACTTCCCAGCTGCATTACCCAGGAACTTGCTGTTTGAATCTTGCTCAGATTCCATCTGCTGCGGCAGTTCATCCTGGGGGTGCATCTCACTCCAGCACATGCTACCGGTCCATCCCATATAATGGAGACCACCTCTTCTCCCCGTCTTCCTCCTCCTTCACTCTCCTTTGCCCTTCTTCAGTGACCTTCTTCTTCCTCCTTGTGGTCCTGACCTTCGACCCCCAGCCTGATCACTCAAACTCTACATCTCTCTATTCTCCCTGGTAATTGGCCATGGCCATTTTTATTTAGCCAATAGTTTTAAATTGGGGAACAAAGTTTACACAACAAAGGCTGGTGTACGTGGGAATTCACTTGTCTTACAGAAGGTAGATCTTGGGGTACAGAATTTAAAATTTGAATACATAGGATCACCAGCCCAACCCCAACAACTAAAGATTGAATGGAGGGCTGTAGTAGGCAAAATATAAAGCTTCATCCAAGTAACCTGAGCCCTCATTACCATCAGTGTACCTCACATCATTAGAGAAAGCCACACTCTCCTTTGTCTTTTGACTCAATAGTTTGACCCCCAAATGGTTAAAAGCACTGCAAATTTAACAAATAGGTTTTAGGGATGGAGGATTCTGGTTCACTTATTTATCCTGCAAACCCACAAAGCTCAGTAAACCCTGAAGTGCCTTGTAGGCAATACAAACATGTTATGGGTAAATCATGAGATACAGAAGCAAAAAGGCCCTGTCATGTTCTCCTTTGACTACGTGAGGAACAGTCCTATGACTTTAGATTGCTTTTTAATTTAATTTATTGTTTAAGGCTTGAAGGCTACATATGTCAGTAGCATTTACTTGTCTCTTGGTACGTTATGACAGTTATGTGTGGTATGGGAGTGTCTTCCAATGATGTATCTCATCTTGAGCCTTGCTGTAGTTCACGAGTACACTCTTGTGACTGATCGGCCAATGCTTTCATGCCATTTACCACCAGACTATAAAAACTGGATTGTGTCCTTGGGGAAAGAGCAGATATACATGTAAAATAACCAAAGGACCTGCAGGCTATCTCATTTAGAGACCACCTACATATCCTATTGACAGATGAGAAATTCAAGCTCAGATGGATGGTCACGGGCCCTATGGGAAATCTGAACGCTTGTCTTTCATATCCCAATCTCCAGCTCAGTGGTGCCATTTGAAGCTGCAGCCTGGCAATGTCCCACCCTTTTTCCTTCCCCCTCCCCATCCTCCTCCCTTCCCTTCTCCCCTTCCCATCTTCTTCCAGTCATGCATGCCTTTCCTTGTGACTTCATTAACATGGACCCTGTAAGTGTCCAGGTGTGACGTCTTTGTCCATACTGGGTTCTGAAGTCAGACTCCCTTTTGAATCTTGACAGTGCTGCGTACGACGCTGTCCTTGACAGAAATGTGGCCATTAAGAAACTCAGCAGACCCTTCCAGAACCAAACTCATGCCAAGAGGGCTTACCGGGAGCTGGTCCTCATGAAGTGTGTGAACCATAAAAACGTAAGTCTCTGTGTGGGAGGTTAAGAGGCCAAGGAAAATAGCAAAGGCTCAGCTGGCGGAAGGCTGGTTTTTGCCAGCTCTGTCTCTTAAGGTTGTTGGTTTTGCTCATATGCTGCATTTGGTTTTCCTGTCCCCATGGTAGCTTCCTGATTTAAAAATTATCGGAAAGCCATATGGCATAGAGGAGATGAGAATATGACTGAGATGTCCCTATTATGAAATTACCCTTATTTGGTTATCATGCTCAAAATTAACCCGGGAGCCTCATGCTTTCCAATCAATCTGAAGCCCCCCCAAAGAAACTAAACACCCAAGAAAGCCTCACAGGACAAAACATTTCCTTATGTTTTGAGTTAATAAAAAGTGAGGGAAGATTTGTGTCATCGTATTGTCTCCTGCATGTGTTAGTTAGAGTGGGGCTGAAGCTTCCACTATTGAGGGCCCCTCCCTGCTGTGTGAGCATCTTGCTTTGGGAGGGGGAGATGGCCTTTGCATACACAGGGGAAGCATGCAGAGCCTTTGCTCAGTGTACCTGGGTGGAGGTGGCCATTGCTACAGAGGCCAGTCTTCATTAATGTCAGGCGAGGACCTCAGTCTGTGTCCTTTGTGTCCTCTTAGTTTAGAGAGAGCAAAGAAAATTATTTAACTTTATGATGACTAATAATTATTACAAGTTTATCAGGCACATTTTCTTTCACACAAATATGCAATAAAATTATACTTTTATAGATAAACCTAAACCTAAAAATAACAGTGGTCACATCTTCTTACTTAGGTCTTAAAGTATAAACAAATCTAGAATGTATGAAATTATCAATATATTTTGTAAGTGAGATCACATCATATGGCAAAATGTCTACCAGAGCAGTGAGCAGCAAATGTATGCTTGGTTGAACTGCATTTGTGATAAAGTGGCAGGGTGCCTCTTTTATTCCATTGCTCTACTCCAATGAGACTTCTAGAAAGAAATCTAGATGTGTTGGGAAAAATGATTCTCAAGAGTCACACTGTACAAAAGGAACATGGTCTCTCAGTTTGTGACGCCTTGGCCACCAGGAAGGGGGATTCAGATGTTAGGAAGGAGGATGAAAGCTGATGGATACAGGAGATGAAGCAGTTGGGAAGAACATTTGTGATACATGAACTTCTACCTACTTCATCTTTCCAGAGTCTGTGGAGATTTGGAAAGATCTTGTGGAGAAATTCCCAGATGCTTGGCCAGCTTTAGAGAAATGTTCTCCCTGGTGTGGTTTGGATAGGTTTCAACTGTGTTTTCCAAAGGTTCCTATGTTGGAAGTTGGTTTCCAGTCTTGTCATGTGAGAGGTGGCCAGTCCTTTCAGAAGAGGGATCTAAGAGGAGTTACTTAGGATATCTGGAGACATGTATTTAGAAGGGATAGGCATAGCTTTGGTGGGAGCTCTAGGATTTCATGACAATGTCTTGTAAGAGTGAGCTTAATCACTTGTCTGACTTCCTGCTTTAAGGTATGAGTGTTTCTTCTCGGGCATCTCCAGAACCAAGCTATCACTGGCACCACGCCTTGGAACTCTCAGGACAGTGACTAACTAACCTTGCCATAAAGTTACTCAGCCCTCAGCATTGCCTGATGGAAGCAGAAAAGAGTTGAGACCTTCCTCTGATGTTGACCATGATATCCCTCCATATCCTGTATTCTGGGATTCATGGGAACCATTCCTTAAGGAAAACAAAGACTTCCAAATTTCCATGTCAACTTATAGACAGCATCAAACTATATCCACTATATCCTCCTTTTATGTTTGTGTACGTGAATATATGCATATAAGCTTATTCAAACAGTTTTTAACAGAGAGAAAGCTCATCTACAACTAGTCGTAATTCTTCATTAATACTTAAAACAAAGAGAAAGGCTATTTAAACAAGGAGTTCTGTTAATCCTTTGAAAAGCAGAGAAAAACAATGAATTGATCTCATTAAAATTCTTTTTTAAAAATTTTAATTATTTTATTTATTTACATCCCAAGTGTTGCCCCCTCCTGGTCCCCTGCTGCGGGGTTATTCCCCCCATTCTGCTTCCCCTTCACCTCTGAGAGGTTGCCACCCCCACACCAAGTATCCCCCCACTCTGGGGCATCAAGTCTTTATAGGGTTAGGCACATCCTCTCCCACTTGAGGCTAGACAAGGCAGCCCTCTGCTACAGTTGTGCCAGGGGCCTTGGACATGCTCCTGTATGCTCTTTGTTTGGTTGGTGGCCCAGTCTCTGGGATCTCCCAGGGGTTCAAGCCAGTTGACACTTTTGGTCTAATAAGAGGAAAATCCATTTAGAAAAAGAAAACCCAATTCCAGGAAGTGATGATTGTTGTGATGGTGGGGTCATGGCAAATGCTGACTCATGGCTGTGCCTCCCCAGACGTTGGATAAAATAATTGAATCAGATTTCTGCTGGGAAATGCTATTCGGAAGTGGAGGTGTCTGCGGTGATCTCTTCTGGAACTGAGCTGATTGTTGGGCATTTGCCTAGTGGCTCAGCACTGGAACAGCAACACATGAGCTTTTAGCTGGGACATTTGGGGGGGGGTAGAGAGATGACTCAGTGGATAAGAACAGGGAAACCTCTTCTCAAGGAGATGGGTTAATTTCTCAGTACCTGCATGCTCACTCACAGCCATCTAGTTCTAAGGAATCCGAGGCCTTTGGCTCCTGAGGACAGAGTGCACAAACATACACTCAGGTGAGAAGTTATAAAATGAGTGCCTAGGAAAATGGGAACTAACAGCACAGAAAAAGGAATGGATCACGATGCTGATCAGGCTCCACTTCCCCACTTGTAGCAGTGTGATAGACCTGAGATCACAGCTAGTGGATCCTGAGAGGGGAAGCAGGGGCTAGGAGGCCAGGGGCTAGGAGAGAGCAGCGAGCACGGGGAGAGCAGACTCTCTGGAGGCAGCTTCAGTGAGACAGCTCATTTTAATGGGGAACAAAGGCTATTTAAACCTTTGAGGAGTGAGTAGGGGCTGGGGTGAGCGTAAATCATTGGCCGGGCCAGGGTGCTGGGTATGCTTCATTTGTATATGGAGGAATTCCAGGTTTTGCTGGACATGACCTTATTAGGAAAAAGGAAAGGGATATGGGACAGGAGACCTCCTCTAGGGGGGCAAAGGGCTTTGTACACCAGGAAGTGCAGGCCCAGTGTAGAGTGAGAGCGATGTTCCTGCTGATCTCAGGGTGAGATTTCTGGAGTTAGGACACACCTCAAGCCCAGTCTTGCTACAGGCCTGTTTCCCATGACTCCACAAGCCCCATATCATGGGAAACTGATATTGAGAGCAACCTGTAATGTTTCTTGAGACTAATTTAAATGCCACAAGATGATGGAAGTTAGACTTATTCAATCCTTTAGTGGTGTGTATATATACTGTGCAAGTGTGCAAGTGTGTGCAACTGTGTTCCCTATGTATAGTCCAATTTTTCTAAAAAAAAAAAAAACGAAAAAAATTCAAAACCCCTCTACAATAAAACATTATTTTGATGTGTGGGAAATAGATGATGAGCTTATATGATGATCATGTGACAAATGCACTACAAGTATACACATCATTCCACTTGACCTGTCACCAAGCACTCAGAATAACAGACACTTAAAAGTTTAACACCAACACTGGATACCTTGTGCCTTTTAAAAAAATAATCTATGTAAACAACAATGAAAAAATTTATAGAAGTGACTCATTTTTCACTTCTTTATAATTGTATTGTTTTAAGCATGTTATGTGTGAGTGCCACTTATGATCTTTGTGAAAAGTCACTGAATTTGTTTGTACCCTGAAGTTATTTAGATCTCAAACTAAGTTTTTGGTAAAGTATATTTTTATTCATATCTACATTTTAAGTAGACTGTTCCCTTTGTTTATATTTTTATTTTCCACCCACACATTCCTGTATAACATTTAAATGGGAAGATCTGTGAGAAATTATGTATTCATATAATTTACATGAAATTGTGTCAAATGTTGTTTCTTAGGTTGACTTACCTTATCATCTAATTCACAAAATCACTCAACTAAACAAAATTGAATTTAGGCAACTTTTTCACCTGCATTTTGCAGAATTTTTCATGGCTGTTGTGCACAGTTGATCCTACCCACCCCCACTTCAGTTCTGACTGGGTCATTGGTTGAAGCAGTGTTCGATCGGCATGTAGAAATGAAAGAAAGTTTCAACACCAAAAGCAAAGCATGACTTACAGTGTGGCTTTGCATTTGGAGGAACAGGGTACCATGGGAAGGTTTGTGAGGGTTCCCTTGCTTTTCTCTCCCATTGTCTCTGTCACTTTGTGCAGTAACCTCCTTGCAGCAAGTATGTGATCCCAGAGTCACAAGAAGCAATGCAGTACACAGATCTCTTCTAGTTTTGTTCTGCCTCAGAATTGATGTCATGACTTCATTAGGAATGTGAAGACAGGTTTTATGAGCTTTCTGATCACAGTTTTCTGTTCTCTGAAGTAGTCCAGAGATATTCGTACTCTCTTCTGTTTCCATCATGGCTTTATTGAGTGTCTTACAGTAAGAATAAATACATTCATATTTCAAAAATAATTAATTTTCTATTATCTTTCTTTTCTTGTCTCTTTCCTGCTCTCGCTTCCAGATTATTAGCTTATTAAATGTTTTTACACCCCAGAAAACACTGGAGGAGTTCCAAGATGTGTAAGTAACAAATGAACAAAGGTAATGGAGGAAAGTTGGGCCCAGTATTCACTTAGATAACTCCAGAGGAAATGACAAAAATAAGAAATAGCAATAAAATCCTGAATGAAATTCCCTGCCAAGATCAAAGGAACCTAAGGGACAGGACCCAGGGCCTGAGGCAGTATGTAGTGAGAAGATGCTACTGTGGTGGGTGTGGCCTTCTGAAGGGCACTCCTGCTTCTGTCTGGTTCACGTGCTTTTTGTTCCACAGACTATTGAATATTTGCTCATCAATTTTGTGAGATTCTAGGATGGCTCAATTCATTTTATGAAATATTAATAAAAGACAGTCTGCTGTTTTCTTTGTTATTTTATCTGTCTTGGTGATACCTTTAATTTTGTGCCAAATTAATCTGTTTAGAAAGACAGTGACAAAGATAGACTTGGGGGCAGTAATTCTAGAGCATGGTTTCTTCATCCACACAGCTGCAGCGCACTTTTAGAAGCGGCTGTCCTGAGTCCTTTTCTCATTTGTAATCGTAATACTTAGGAAAGAGTTAAGAAATGCAAGGGGAAAGTATGATCAATAAAGGTTAGAAAATAGACAGTATAAGCCACATACTAATGAACAAGGCAGCTCTTTTCACTCTGTAGAGTCACCGCAGCTGTCAATCACGATATACGTGGAAGGTTTCTGTATTTTGACTCGAGCAATCACAGAGCTCGGAAGTTCAACAAACTTAGATGAAGTACAGGATTCCGGCAGTGATTGAAGGTCATTCTAGGGCAGCGATACTCAACCTTCTGAATGCTGTGACCTTTTAATGCAGTTCCTTGTGTTGTGGTGACCTGCAACCGTGAAATTATTTCCTTTGCTACTTCACACCCGCGACTGTACTGCTGTTATGAACTGTAATGTAAATCTCTATACTTTCTGATAGTCTGGGGTGACCCTTGTGGAAGGGTTTTTTGATCCCAGGTTGAGAATGGCTGCTCTAGATCCTCTGCTCTGCAACTAACATTGTGGATTTACCTTCTAGTTACTTAGTGATGGAACTCATGGATGCCAACTTGTGTCAGGTGATTCAGATGGAGCTGGACCATGAGAGGATGTCTTACTTGCTGTACCAGATGCTGTGTGGCATCAAGCATCTCCACTCTGCTGGAATCATCCACAGGGTGAGAGCTCTTACCCTGGGCTTGCAGTGTGCTGATGGCTGAGGACAGACAGAACAGCTTTGGATTATTTTCTTCAGGAGAGTTGGTCAAATGCTAGCCACTTAGTCATTTTGTAGCCTTACCTCCCAGTTGAGTGCTGGGTAGAGGGGACTTCTGTCTGTGCTCTGGTAGAATTTGAATTTGTATCTTTGCTTGCAGAGAGTCAGCTTCTGAAGAATATGTTTCCTATTCCTTTGATGACCAGAAGTCAGATGAATAGCTGAAGTAGGGACAGCTCATTTCCATACTTCCTTTCTGGCCACACAAAGGCAGCTGCCCCTATCTGCTCCCGTCAGGCCTAGAAATGATACATACCCTAAATGGCTTATGATGTCTGAAAGGAAAACCAAAGAGACTATAACAAGTGACATGTTATTTTCCCCAAGACTTCTTCCCAGTGTGAGCCTAAACTGTAAAAAGTAACAGTACAAATTCTCTTCTTAACTGAAAATATTGTGTAAGAGTATTTTTAGAAATCTAAAACTAATGGTAAATTTGTCACCATAATCCTGAACTTTACACCGGGCCCTGTAGGCAAGCCACTGTGTTGCAAGGCTGTCCCGTTGTTAGAAAGAAATTGTAGTTCCAGTAGATAACCAGCTCACTTTCTTCCCCTGTTCCTATTGTCAGGACTTAAAACCCAGTAACATTGTAGTCAAGTCTGATTGCACACTGAAAATCCTTGACTTCGGACTGGCTAGGACAGCGGGCACAAGCTTCATGATGACTCCGTATGTGGTGACGCGATATTACAGAGCCCCTGAGGTCATCCTGGGCATGGGCTACAAGGAGAACGGTAGGATGGTTCTGGAACAGCGACATAATGGGTTCATGCTTCGGAAAAACAGCTGCCAGCATTTATAGTGTAAAATACCAACTGGAAGGGATCCGGAGTGAAGTCTGTGAAGGGTGTTTCTGAGAAACAGGAGGGGTGCAGCAACTCTAAATGCGCAGGCTAAAAAGTGTTGCAAATAGAGTGTGATTATGCAGTCAAATGGCTGCTGATTGGCACATGGGCCTCAGACAGGGAGAATCACTGCTTACAGAATTGCCATGTAGCCCAGATAACGTGTAGAAATTGTGAGACAGATACTTTAATTCAACATTCGGCTTCTCTGTAGTAACTCAGGTTGATGGCTGTGGTCCTCAGGAAAGACTAGGAAAGAAATTATAGAATCTTGAAACAACATTCGTCACTAACACTAAATAATTAATCAAGTTAGTGTCTTTCAAACTATTCAGACTGTATGCTTCTTGTTCTTATAGCAAATGCTCTGCAAGTGTATTTAGTGTAGCATATATCTAGGAAATCTGAATACATTCTAGAGACCTTATAAAGGAAAAAACATTACATTTTACATTATGTCTTTCACAAGAAAATCTTTCAACATGAACATGTTGAAAGAAAGATATAGAAAAATATCTGAAATTCAAATTGAATTTTGATTGATTAAAATTAGAGGGCTTGTAAAGTAATTCTTTGAAAGCCTTGCAATCTATCATTTTGTCTGGGATGCCTATTACAGAGAGCCGTGTTGAAAGCCATATTTAATGTACTTAGAATTTATATTAGCTTTAAGTTAGATTTGTACATGTGTCCTGAATACCTGTTTTTATATTTTATATATTTAATTCCTAGCAATCTATTTTCATAAATTTTATAAAACAGCTACTATTGTGCTTTTGAGTGTAGTTACTACAGAGTACATGAAAATTCCCTCACCACTGAAGTTAAAAGAAATTACCTATGTCCTTCCAGTCTAGAGGACAGCTAACGCCTTTCTCTGCATCATGGAGAAAGTTAGCCCCCAGCAGACCAGGCTCACTTGGCTGGTCATGGCCAGAGCTATGTTACCTTTGACTTAGATATTACTGGAGCCCATTCCAACTAAAAACCAAAGAGGCTCAGTCAAAGAAAAATCAAGAATAGATGACTGTAGTTACTAATAATTTATTGTATATTAATTTCAAGGGAAAGATTTTGAATATCCTAATCCAATGAACTGATAAATGTTTGAAGGGTGGGATATGTTAATTTCCCGGATTGCATTTAGCAAATAGCCATTGATATGATCACCAAGTGTCACAGAAGGTAAGGGAGTTCAGGACTTTACAGAACCTGGGGGTCTGAGTGTACTTGGTCTGTGTCCTTAGGTCTTTGTCACACAGACAGAAGGTGTCCAGGCCCTTTCCCCTTCCTATTTGAAAGGACTACAAAGCAGCAACAGTAACAACAACAAAAAACAAACCAATAAAGCAGTCCTCTCTTAGTCTTTCTGTGCAGGGAGGAAGGTCCTGTCCCCTGTGCTGGCTTCCCTCTCAGCGGAAGGTGGTTATCATGCAGAAAAACAGCTTGTTCTTGCCTTAGGCATGCCCCTCCTGTGCACCTCACCCTGCCTTCCACCCCTTGGAGCAACTCCGCCTAATGTTTTGTTTCAAAATCCACTTGTCACTAATAAATGTGAAACTGAGAGAGATAAGGTTGGGAAGAGACACACTGGTTAACTGATATGACTACAATTAGGAAATAAACACACTTACTTACACTTTAGCACCTTTTGTGCATTTCCACTTCTACATGACTCCTTTGTGCACATGCTAAATGATCATTTCTCTCAAAATATTTCAGATCAAAATTAAACTAATGTTTATCTTAAAGTGTAAGTTCTGAGTGCAGAAACTACAATTTCTCACCTTCAAAGCTCACCAACCATCTCCTAGTCTCTTGGGTTTGGTCGAATGGGCTCTTATTTGGGACAGACAGATCTGATCTTGTTTCTCCACTGCACATAACTGAATGAAATAGGAACTGAACACAGTCACCCTACAGGGATGAGTCCAGCAAATGTTTTAAAACCGTCTCTGAGACCTTTAACCAACACCTGCCTGCACGCACTATTTGTTCAGCGAACCCTTTTCCCGTCCACAATGTTACCAACTCAAGTCAATAAAGATGTATTTTGGGTATCCACACAGTGCTCTCTTTTACATATGAGTGCTCTCTTTTACACAGGACTCTCACTTAGAGCCTGCACGATAGCACAGTGTGGACCTTAACTCACATTGGGCTACTCCAGGTGGAATGTGAAAGTTATTTTCCAGTCATGAGAGTCAGTTAACCTTGCTTTCCTCTTCTGTCTTCATGCCCTCTTTCCTGTTCTAGTGGATATATGGTCTGTGGGATGCATCATGGGAGAAATGGTCCGCCACAAAATCCTCTTTCCCGGAAGGGACTGTATCCTTGTACTTTGGGCTGAGGCTGCGCCCGTTCTGTTTTCTCTCCTTTTAAATTCATAATGGTTTTACCAGCAGAGTAAAGACAGAAGCAGAAACTTGGGTAAGTGGGTTGCTTGTCAAGACGAGGCAAAGGCTTCTATATTTTCTCACCAGCACTCAGACTGGCCACCACAGGACTTCTCATTAATTTTTCAATAGCCACTTGCTTCTAAAATCACCCTCTTTCCTATAAGCCAAAGCAGGAATGCTATCTTTCACAAATAATAGAGAGAATTCAAATCTAAATGAAAACCAAGTAGACAACCAACCAACCAATCAACAACGAAAACATAATTAGCAAAAGAAGCTACTGTTTGTAAGTCATTTCCTATCTTTTTTCTACATCTATTTATTTATGATCCAAAACATTCGAGCCTGTTTCCTAATTACTCTCCCTCACATTCTAAGCATCAGTTTGTGGATTCATATACAGCCAGGTTCAGAGAAGCCCCTGTGGCAGAGCTTCTATAAAGTAGGAATGTCCATCCTTAGAAATCATGATTATATCCCAAGTAACAGAGGGCAGGTGACTTTAAGAGAACCTTTGAGATGACAAGTTGGTAAATAAATAAATAAATAGGTAATTGTGTAGCCAGGGAGATGGCTCAGTGCTTACTGAACAAGGAGGAACTGAGTTCAGGTCCCCAGCACCCACGTGAAAGCCAAGGGCAGAAGCTCACATCTGTAAGTTCAGTTCTGGGCAGCCAACCTAGCCAATCAAAGGGCTCCAGGGTTAGTGAAAGACCCTGACTCAAAACCGATGGTGGAATGTGATTGAACAGAACTCCGGACAATGATCTCTGATGCCCCCTTGCGCCCACACACTTGAACACACATAAAAATTAGGCATTGCTTTTCCAGCTGCATTTCTCAGAGAGCTTTGTATACATGAGAATAACTAAAGCAGATGAATTTCTTCGGTGATCAGAAGCTCACTCCCTAGATATATTTTGTTCTTATAAAATGTAGAAAAAAAACTTCACAAGGAGAATATACTATGACAAGTGCAGAAGGTCTTGCAAATGCTAGTGAGAATTATGGTCAACACCAACTGACAACTTCAACGGCAGTGTCGAATAATTATTTGATATGAGTTTTGGGATTTTGTCAATAAGAAATAGAGCAGTTAACTCTATTTGTCACTTTATTTGAAAATAAGTTCTAGTAAGCAACTCTTTTACTATGAAAGAAAGATTATAATTTTGTTTTGACATAAAAAGGGTTATAGTTCAAAAAGTATGACTGAATAAGAAGTTAATAGGAAGTAGGCATTTATACATTTTGCTGGACATTAATATGACATTTGCTGACTCCCAGCATGAACATGAAGTGCTAATGTCTTCTAGTCCTTCGATAATAAGGATCTGTGGACCATATGTTTCTTCTCAGCATTAGAAATTTATAAATTGAATTACAAGTGCTGAATGCATATAATGCAAAGCACTGTCTGAGGGAAACAAAGTACATGAAATGAATCAGTAATGACCTCAAAGTGCTTATGTATTAGTGACAATATTTAGAATGAATTGGGGTAAAACATATATTGATAAACTTGTTTTTACCTGACCCTTACTATACTTTTCTATGCTGATATTAGCCCACTTTAAATTGCTTGAACGGTTTGTTGAGAGTCTTTCTCCTTTTTATTGCATAGTGCTGGTTTGGAGGTTGAGGCAGCCCTGTGGCATCTTTCTGTCCACAATCCAGTTTAGATGGCACATGCCTTTATCCACAGTTAAATTTCGCATGTGATTATTTGAGAATTTTGCTTTATATCAAGTTGGTATTTGTAGTTTGGGGACCAGTTACATAACCAGTGTGGCCGTGAACATGTTATAAGCCATATTCATACGTCAGTGCACTGATCTTACAAACAAGAATTATTCTTTGTGCTTTGGCCTTTGGGGTAAAATACATTAAAAAACATACAGAGAGGTACCTCTACATCACTGCTCTGAATGGAGCTGCCATCTGTCTCCGGGGCACACTTGCTGGTAGACACAAAAAGGCCAGGATTCTTCATCAGTGTGGGACATGGCTGTCATAGGTCACTTGGCTTCACAGACCAAGGCTGGCCTGTGGGCTGTATATCTCTCCACATGCTTCTTCTCAGAATTCCTCTTCTGTCTTGACAGCTGAGACTCAACAGTGAACATAATTAGAAAACCTTTTTCAGTCTACGCTGACCCTTCAGCAAGACAGCAGCAGCCACTTAATTGATGATAGGATGCTTTTCCGAACATTATCCTTCTGGGGCCTTTCTTTCTTTTTCATTTTCCTTTTACAAAAATATTAAGACCTGAAATGAAATTGTACAAAGGTCTGTACATACAGGGTACATGTACATACAAAGGATGCATAAAATCTATATCCTTGATCCATGTGACCATGGACTTTAATCACTACTGCAGAGAGTGTAGATTGTAGGGAAGTTTGTGGCTTTACCAAGAGCGGGTCATTCCACAGAACACAGGTCTTTGATGATCAAGCTGACTTGATTATCAAGTGTGTGACACAAGGCTACAGGAACAGTGAACAATGCCCATTTTCTCAGTAACTAATTGAAAATGAAATGGTGAGAATATTTCCTTTTTGATTCCAGTTTCTAGTTAAATTTACATATAGTTAACAATATAATAGTTTTTAAGCTGTGGTGACATAGAAAATAAACCATCCCTCTTAAGCAAAGGACAAATATGCTTGTGGATTTTGTATGGAATTGTTTTATTTATCTCTAAATACCACACTGTCCCTTTATGAAGAGGGCTTCCTACTGTTGTTAGAGCAAGATCAGGCAGCTGAAGTGACTCCTCGTTGAACCACGGAGAACAAGCACAAGGATGTGACTTCATCCCTAGAAAGAACCATGGCTATATGTTAATATAATTAAAAGAGCTCTAAGATTTGCTGAAAGTAATACTAAAGTGTTGTATACATTAATTGAGACCCTCCTTGTCTTAGTCAGGGTTTCTATTCCTGCATAAACATCATGACCAAGAAGCAAGTTGGGGAGGAAAGGAAGTCAAGACTGGAACTCAAGCAGGTCAGGAAGCAGGAGCTGCTGCAGAGGCCATGGAGGGATGTTCCTTACTGGCTTACTTCCCCCGGCTTGCTCAGCTTGCCTTCTTATAGAACCCAGGACCACCAGCCCAGGGATGGCACCACCCACAATGGGCCCTCTCACCCTTGATCACTAATTGAGAAAATGCCTTACAGCTGGATCTCATGGAGGCATTTCCTCAAGGGAGGCTCCTTTCTCTGTGATAACTCCAGCTTGTGTCAAGTTCACACACAAAACCAGCCAGTACACTCCTACTTCAATATCTGTAGGCTTTCCTGCTCAGAATTATTAAAAAATGTATAAATTATTTAATATTAATAAAAACATTAAATTTTTCTGACTGGAAACTTATGTAATAATCTGTATTCAACATTATTTCTTACCTCTCACAAAACTTTTAATTTTGGATGTAAAGCAAAAATGTTTTTAAAAAAAAGCAAATCATAAAAATCATACGGAGTGTTCACCAATGCTGAGGTGTTCTCTTAAATATGTCTTTAAATTTTGAGAAACACTGTGGGCTTTTCTGGGTGTTTGATAGCCCTGGTGACCTCGCAGGATAGTTTACTGAATTAGAACATTAGCAAAGGAAATACAATTTTAAACATAAAGTACAGATAATGCCAGGGAGATGACCCATTGCCAGAGAGATGGCCCAGTGCCAGAGATGGCCCAGTTGGTAAAGTAGGTGCTTTGCAAGCAAAGGAATATGTGCTCAATTGTGAGAACACATCTAAAAAGAGCAGATATTGCAGAACATTCCTGGAGTACGGTGACAGGTACACACAGGCAGATCCCTGTGGTTCACTGGCCAGCCAGCCTGGCTTAGTCGCAAACTCCAGGCTAGTGAGAGACCTTGTCCCTGTCTCCAAAGATGGCAGGTCTAGCCTGAAGAATAGCACCCAAAATTGTTCTTTTCCTCCATGTACATACACAGACATATATGCAGCTGACTACCCATGTGCACATGAACATGTATGTAGAATGTGTACATAAATAAAGGCAAACGTTTCTAACTCATTTATCTGTATTGTGCATCACCTCACTCAATCTTTACTATAGTTATGATGAAAACAGATCCCACCACATACACAGCATTGACAGAGTCTAGAGAACAGGGCTCTCTGACTTCCATAGGCAGTTTGTTTCTTCCAGCAACGGTTTACAGATAAGCAGCTTCAAGTCTCTCAGTTAGAAGGTTTTCCAGACACTGCAGTCCCTCTCTCCTTCTTTGTGTCCTGAGGCCAAGTCTGAAACACTGTCCTCCTGATTCCCAGAGACACCCACAGCTCCACTGACCTCGCATGAACCTTCTTTAAGCCTGCTTCTTTTTTCTTTAATTGAAAATAAATTTTCTCATGCAATAGATTTTGATCACAATTTGCTCCCCCTCATCCCCTCCCAGGTCCTCCCCACTTCCCCACCCATCCACCTGCTTTCCTAGGCCTTCTTTTTCTCTTTCTTTAGAAAAAAAGGCAGAAAACAAACAAACAACAATAGCATCAACAACAACAAAACAACCAAATGAGAATTTAAAAAACATCTCACACACACACACACACACACACACACACACACACACACACAAATCAGAGCACGTGGGAGGCAGAGACAGGCGGATTTCTGAGTCCGAGGCCAGCTTGGTCTATAGAGTGAGTTCCAGGATAGCCAGGGCTACACAGAGAAAGCCTGTCTCGAAAAACCAGAAAAAAAAAAAGAGAGAGAGAGAGAGAGAGACCGGAATATACTGGAAAAAGAATAAGATTAAAAGTGCCCAAAATGGCACGAGAGAAAAAGTATCCAGAAGTAGCACAGAGATGGAGATCGTGTTGTGTTGGCATCCTCTGCTGGGCATGGGGCCTGCCCTTAGTGGTTTGTATCTTAAGTGAGATTCAACGGGAGAAAACTAATTCTTCCCTTGTGAGTGGCTGTCAGTTGGAGATAGCTTTAGGATGAGAGATGGGAGCCCATGTCCACTTCCCCTCCTAGCACTGGGATCCCCTCTGACTTGGACCTGCACAGCTCCTGAGATGCTGCAGTAGTCTCTGTGAGCTCATATGTGCATTGGTCCTCCTGCGAAGCCTGCTTATTTTAGGTAGAGTTTTTTCTACTTTTCTTTTCTCTTTCAAATGGAAGGATCTTCTTTGAACAAGGACCCTTTTTCTCTAGTTTTTGATCAGAGTTTTCTGATCAAGTTTGGCTTCTGCTGAGGCTTAGTACATGGTATCCTTTTGAAAACTTTAGATATCAACGGAACCATCTCCAACTAAAGTTGAAGCCAGTTGGGGTAAACACTGCTTGCCTTGCTTCCTGTAAGCATAAGTAAAGTTAACTGGCATGTGACTTTGCTAGGGAGGGGTGGTATTAAGGGCCCAGGAAATGTCCCACACAGTGAGAAAAGCAAAGAAAACATCTCCATATCAACAGAACATCGTATCATTTAAAGTTGGCCCAGGAAACGGGATAGTCAACTTTAAATGAATAGAAAGTGAAGGTCATGACTAATGCGCCTGTGCAGTGCATGGAGAGTTGCCCTCCCTAACACTTTGAAATAACAAGCGTACTTGCCAGTAAGTTTATAATTTACATATTATTTTATAATATGATCTATGTATTGTATAGTCTTTCGTCATTATCCTTAAGATAATACAAATTTATCTTCAACTGTATGAAATATTGGCTTTAGATATATTTAGAGCAAACATTTCTAGAGTCATTCTTTTGTATCTGTAAACATCTGGTAATGATGAACAAAACTTTGAGAATGAGATTACGTTCTTTATTTGAAACTGTTTAATAAGATTTATTTTTACCACTAGTTTTCTTCCTGCTGTCTTATGTGTGTGTGTGTGTGTGTGTGTGTGTGTGTGTGTGTGTGTGTATGAGAGAGAGAGACAGAGACAGAGAGATAGAGAGGGAGAGACACAGAGAGAGAGGGAGAGAGAGGCAGGGAAGAGCTCAATAGAATTCACTACAGAACTGGAGATTCTGGGGATGAGAAGCAGGCAAGTTAGCTACATGGACCCAGGATAAAGTGTTCCTAAGTCCTTGACACTGGAGAATTTTACAGTGTGTCTTGGGAACTTCTGTGTGTGGGTCTGAAGTAGGAAGAGCACACACCTTCTCAGTTTATTGGAGGACTTTAGTAATCTTTTATAGTTTACTTTTATTTTTAAGACATTGTGCTTTTTAAGGAATTAGCTTCATGGTTAACTTTTAACATGTAATATTTACAGAGAAACATTGTGCTTTAAAAAATATTAGCTCTTTCTGTCATCCTTTGAGGTTCACTGTAAGAAATGTTTATGAAGAATTTGTCTGAATTTTAACCTAAGTGAGAGATCAGTCCAGTGGGCTAAAGGATAAAGCAGTGTAGCTTCAGAGGCTGTGATGTGACAGTTACATTGTCTCCAAAAGTGGACACATTCTCAGTGTTCTGGGCAACACTATTGCTTGCCTCCTTATTGTAACAGAGCAGCAGAGGCCATAGCTCAAAGAAGGAAAGGGACACTTGGGACACATGATGATTTCAGATGTTTCAGTCCATGATTAGTGAAGGGGAACAAGAGAGGCACAGAGACTGCATATCTCTATACTTTTGAGGGTTCGCCTGCAATGACCAAGCGAACTTTCTTTTATCAAGCTTTCCCCCTAGGTACCAATGCTTCCCATTAGCTCCACCGCTGGTTGTGGAGTCTTTAGCAGCTAGTATTTGGGGTGGCGTAGAAGATGGCACTCGTACAGACCCAGTGCTACTTAACCATGGATTATGACCCAAGCTATTAGGAGAGTGTAGACCTGGTGATTGGGGGTTTCTTTCTTTAGAACAAGGTTAAAGACAAAATTTAAAAAGAAGAGATATGTTAGAATCAGCTTGATGATTGTATTTTTTTTGAGTTTTATTACTTATTATAAATTAGCAACATCTAAATTTGCTTAAAATTTCTTTTAAACAAAGTGATACAGTAGCTGGGTATTGGAATTGTAACTACCTCAGCTCCCTGCCTCTTGGGATGTTGGTGATGAAGGTTAACTGTGGTAACAGAGCCAGAACTGTACCCTACAGTTCAGCCTTCCGTTCAGAGCTCACAGAGGCCCAGTACATCTGAGAAAGCATGAGAGAGAATTCAGCTTCTCATATAGATACTCATTTCTATCACGAACTCATCATCCATCCTAATATTGTCAAGATTTCATAAATTGACCTGGTGTAGCCCTGATAAACATTATCAACCATTGTACTTAGTGGAGGGAAAGTTATCACTCATCACTCTTCCCTATCCAATGAGATTTCTAAATTCACCTGATTCTAACAAGTGGGAGGACTAATTCATAAAACTTATTACAACACTTGATATTGAGTATTAATCCAATCAAGTTTATGAAATTCATGTAGGGCCCCATGCATATGACAATGTCTACAGGTTGTGATTTCCAGACATCACACTTGACACTTATGCTGCATAAGTATAGGTAGTCAGAGGCTCGGGTAATGGGGAGGAAACCTTTAGGGAATTCAAAGGCTTTGGGTACAATCACTCTGAATGATGCACCAGTGGCCAAACAGATCTTGCTCAAACTTGGTGTGCATCTTTCTATCTTTTCATCTCTGTACAAAAGTTTTATGATCTTTTAGGACTATTTTGAGTGCTAACCAGGAAATATGGAAAAATGTTCATCTTTTACTTTGGAATATGTAGATATCTTGCAAAAGTACACACACACACACACACACACTCTCTCTCTCTCTCTCTCTCTCTCTCTCTCTCAGAGAGAGAGAGAGACAGACAGAGAGAGAGAGAGAGAGAGAGAGAGAGAGACAGAGAGAGACAGAGAGAGACAGAGAGAGAGAGGCAGAGAGAGATGGAGAGAGAACAGGGATTCATACCAGTTGATAATATTAGTTATTGTACCAACAACTGTCTAGAGCCTGTTGAAGGAAATGCACCATAGGGAGACCTGGCTCCCATTCTGACTGTTGATATTACAGATGATATTTATGTGAGGACTATTAAAAAACACAAGATTTATACTAGGAGATAAAACTTGTCAATTTTTGGAGACATATGTGCCAGCATTATCTCACACTCACGTATTTTCAGATTTTCTTTTGAATGAGGAAGCAGAGACATTGCTTGGCGATGAGGAGATGTTCCTGGATTTGGTATGGAGGATTCCACTTTAGAGGCTTCAGCTGTGAAATGGTCTACCTAATGTGTGGATGCTTCACTCATTTTAAAAAACAAACAAAAGCTATTAAAAGATATTATGTACCTGAATATAAATTATGTAACTAAAAGCTGAAGTTTAATGTATATATTTAGCTTCTCTATATAATACAATGCATGTATTTGTTATATAATAATATAAAACTAGTTTATTGAAAACTTACTATCACCAGGCAATGTGGAATGTTATCAGAAATACAATATTGAAATCTTTAAAATTCTACACGATAAATAAATTTAGCACTGGCATTTTAGAGGATGAAAATAATGTTTAGAGAGGTGAAGATGGTCGAGATCACACAGTAGTAAAGTGATGGGGTCAGTTCTGAAGCAGCAAGAAGGGACTCTGTCAGAAGCACTGTAGTGACCACCCTATGTAGGAAAGAGAAACTCCCAGTAAGTTCTACATAGCTCCTTGGCAGAAAGTCCTTTCCAAACATTTGCAGACAAGCAGGAATCACACAGAGGCTTCTGCGTTACTTACTTGCCTTTCTTCTTTAACTCTTCTGTAACACACACACACATACACACACATACACACACACACACAAACACACTGCACATACACATGACATATTACAAACATACATACTACACGGACACATTACATATATTCACACATGTGCATACCACACACACTCACTATATACACTGTACATAAAACATTTTCATACTATACATTCTATACACATTCACCCTTGTAGAATACAGATGTGCACACAAACCACACACAATACACACATCATAAACATACTGCATACAAACACTATCCTCCCACAAAAAAAGCAGATACACAAATATACACAGGCACATACACAACTCAACACACATGTACATACCACACACAGTTGAGTCATTTGGGACAGTGTGTTAAGAATACTTCCAAGTTAAATATAAAACATCATCTTTCATAACTCTGTCTTCTCTGTCTTTCTCTCTGTGTCTCTCTCTGTCTCTGTCTCTCTGTTTCTTTCTGTCTCTGTCTCTCTCTCTCTCTCAACTTTATTCAAAGATTCTGAGCACTGCCTCTTGTGAGGCAGCGATTATTGGGTGCTTTGAGCAAGCCATGGCAGACACAAATCGTTTGCTTTCTTTCCCTGATACTTTGGCATGGCACGTGCTTTCCTGAAGTGGAAACAAACAAACCCTGTGTGTGCTCCTCATCTCCTAGGTTCTAACCCTGTAGGGGCTAAGCAATGGACACCCTGGGTTTCACCCTGGGGAGATTGTGACAATGGAAAGAGCCTCCTGAGGAACTCTTTCAGGACACTACCAAATTACTACATGTAATTTGGAGCATGAGTGGAGTAAAGCCACGCCATGCTGTGACACCCTGCCCCTTCCCCTTTGCTCCACTCCTCCCACATCCTGTATTTTTCCTGCGTTTGCTCAGCCTGCCTCTGACTTTGTGTGGGACCTAGGAGGTGCAGCCCCACAAGAGAGGGCATGTCCCTTTCTTGCTCCTCCCTTCAATCCTCCCTTCCCTGCCCTGGCTCTGCCTTCCTGGTTTCAATTCTGGATGATAACTGGCAATAGCAGGGAGACCAATGTAATTGACCCTCACATTCCAGGTTTCCTTTGATTTTTAGTCTCCGAAGTGTTTGCTCTTTAATCGTGCTTATTTCCTGTTGAACAGTCCTATTTGAATAGCCAGCACTTTTAGCATTAAAAAGGTCCCTGTATTTATGGAAGAGGAAAAAGACTTCCAGCTCAGAATCCTGTTCCTTTGATAGGATTCAATGACAGAGCCCTGCACACTCCAAAACATTCATTCTCCAACAGAAATGTCTGCTCCTGGAAATGTATTCAGATTTATAAACAAGCATAAATGCCTTTTTTAAAAAAGAAAATTTCTTTTGGGATGCTAGTTGCTAGCTTCCCCCCTTTCCTTTTTTAGATACGGTACACAAAAGAATAAAAATGAAAGTGCGTGGTCTCCCATATTAACATGTCTCCCATATTAACACAGCCTAGGATAATTTTCAATACAAATCACCCAGATTCCAGCAGATGAATGCAAATTAGATCTTTTAAATCAGAAGTGAGAGAAAGCGCTGAATTATAATTGCAAAGCAATATAATCAGGTCTCAGTAGCTTTCAGGTGGCTTTGTTGGTTCAGCTCTACAGCAGGGTAGGGCTGGGCACTCTGTATGTACACTGTTCCTGTCGCTGCTGGTCATGGACTGGCCTCCCCCTCATCCAGGGAGGCTTAGTCAATGACTCCATGGTGCAAAGTGGCCTTGAAGTTTTTTATTCATGTTTTGATCTATTTCGTGTTTATCTTCATTTTGTTTTCATTTTCAGTTGACATGTGGTCAGTAGGGTGCATCATGGGAGAAATGGTAAAAGGTGCAGTGCTATTTCCTGGCACTGATCGTATCCTTCCCAGTGACCACTGGGCTCTGTGTGCACTTGTCAATTGATTCCATTTGTTTCCAATGCAAGATCTCCACTCATGGCCCCTGAGCATTTCTGTGAGATCAGATGTCCAGTATTTGCAAGCTTGCTTCAAGGTAGAATAACCTTGTCTCCCAGCAAGTCCTTCCACGAACAGACAGTATGAGACATGGAAGGTTCAGCTTGTAGCACAGCTCTGCCTTACTTACTTCAGTTCTTCCAAGCCCAGAGATTCCTTGATCATTGTTTGTAGAGATTTCAAAAAAGAAGACATGTATGTAGCTAGATAATAAATATCCAAGCTAGTATTCACACTGACAGTTTATATTTTCACATCCTAAGGAGTATTCATTTAGCCCAGAGATCCTTAAATGTCATTTAAGGATCCCACATGTGATTTGCTTGATTTAACACAGGTCCACAGAGGATGCCTGTCCACCCTTATCAACCTCCTTTCAAACACTGTGTCTTATTCACATCGTGTATATGAAGAGAAATTTCTCCAAACCTGCTCTTAGGTTCTCCATATCATTAACAAGTAATATTCAAAACCTCATTGATCAGCAGTGATTCAATAAGCATCCAGAGAAGTCATTTAAATCCCTGAGAAGTGACAGCAATCCTATCTAAGGTGGCCGCTAGCTAACAGGAGTCCAGCGGTCCCAGGGCTACCAAGGGGTCAGAGAAATTACCGCTGAATTTGATCACGACTGATAATCTTCTGTCTTCGTCCTCAGGGGGGGGACAGTGAACTGAAATGCTCACTGTTCAAAAGCAGTTCTGAGTCTATGATTTAGGGCTAATTCTAATTAAGTAAGTCTGATTACTGATGTCATATGATTTTCCACTGGCTTGAAACGTCTAATTCCTCTTACAGATCTTTCCATCGCTATAATACTTCATACAAGTGCAAGGATAAAACAATATATTCAAGTGTGTGTATTTCATATACAGTTACACATATGTATAGTATAACATTATAACTTTATACATATTTTCCTTAAGTCTAAAAAGAACAATTCAGAAAGTCACAAAGTGGTAGAGAGTGACTAGGGAAGGATACCAACACCTACCCTTAGCTCTCACATGCATGTGCATACAGAAGCACCCACACATGCACACATCACACATGTGTACACTCACACTCGCCTATTCTACAAACACAGCACACAAATAAACCCCAAATAAGTAAAAGGGCTAAACTCTTTACTTTTGCTAAAATGCTTTTCCCTAATCTTAAAATATAACACCCTGACTTTAAAAATCTTTTTACCTGTATTTCTATTTTGTTTCTACTCTTACATTTTATTAAACAGTATCTATAAATCTACATATTAGAGCTAGTATAAATTATGTTTTGAAGATACATTGGACTTGATCAAACAAATTACTTCAGATTTCTAAACAAACAAACAAAAAAACCAAAAACCAAAAACAAAAGAAAGGAAGAACGAAAGAAAACCCAAAACTAGGAATTCTTTCCTTCCTCATAAATTAACTACCTTTTTAAATTAAGCCCTGGGAATCAATTGAAATGGGTCTGTATGCTCTTTGCTCTTCCAGAAATTCATTAGAGTTGACTTACTGTGGATTAAATGAATGTTGCCACCTGAAGGTTAAACAGACTGTTTCCTGTGCCTGTTACAGCACACTGGAAGATTCCCTAGCCACGCACTGAACACAGCTAGGCATTATTAAATGCCTTTCTTGAGAGAAGCCACTTGGGCATCGTGGTTTAAACTGAATGTCAAACCCCTTGTGAGCAGTTCTTAAGGCCACCGTAATGTCATGAGGTCACATCATGCAGGCTTTGATATCGAGGATTCTTTCTGAGTATCCCAGAGACAAATTTGTAAATTTCTTGGGGAATCAATTAACTGTGGTTCATTAGTGATTTCAAGCACATGGATTTATTTTAAGTTAGTCTTTTAAATGCAAATTGTAACCACTGTCTATCATAGAGTTAACCTCTTAAGGAGGAAAATGTGACACTTACCTTAAGTATTTCTCATTAAAGTAACTTATTTGAGAAGAAAAATGACATTGAAATATAGTCATTCAAGAGAGGCTTTAAAATGAATCTGGAGACAAGGAATCTATAAAATATATCCTGCTCATGTTGCTTTAAAAGTCAACAATCACGTCTATTCAAAAGCATTCTTAAACCAAATTATTTCTAAAATACCCCCCTTCATACCAGCTGTGCACACCATTTGCATATGATTAAATAGCAAGCAGGATTGGAATAAGACTTTCATGGTCTTTATATTACAAAAGTACAACATTGTTTTTAGAGAGAAATGTATAAATTAGATGGCCATATAGTTCTTAAATTATAAATATTTCAAGAGTACATTTTTAAAAGTATGTATTAAGTGAATTTGTCCCATCATAATGGTTTTATCTCTGTTCAAATCAATGGAATTTAAGCTCAGAGGTGGGACAGATGACTCAGAGGGTAAAAGCAGTCAGTGGCTGCTCTTGAAAGGACCGAGTACTCACAACTGTCCACAGAAACCAGGGTGAAGTTTTTCTTTTAGAATTGTTAATTATTTTATTTTTGAGGTTATAGTATAATTACATCATTTTTACCTGTTCCTCTACTCCCTTCAAACTTACCCATGTACCCTCTTTGTTCATGGCCTTTTACATGAATTGTTATTACATACATACATACACATATACATATATACATACATACACACACACTCTGCAGTTGTCTGTATAATGTTACTTATATGGAGATTTTTCAGGGCTAAACACTAGGTAGTTGATAGTCAGTTGATACTCTGGGCTCAGAGTCAGAGCTTGCTTTCCTCCTGAAGTTTACATATACAAAGCTTTGCCATATACTTTTATCACAGGGTCTCATGTATCCCAGGGTAGCCATGAACTCACTAGTCCAAAGTCCATATGAATGCTTGATCCTCCTGTTTCCACTTCCCCAGGGCTTACATCACAGGCCTGGTGTATATGTTGCTGGGTATTGAACCCAGGGCCTATGCATGCCAGGCAAACACTCTACTATTTGAGATAGTTAACCCAGTCCTGTTTTCCAGACCTCATGAAAATGTTATTGTCCCCTTTTAACAATCCACTGTACACAGTTACACCTAGAAATTCATGTGGTCTTCAGAAATGTGTGGCATGGTGCAGCAGTGTCCTGCAGCTCATCTTACACAGAGGTAGTGGTGGCTAGTGATGCTTTTCACTAACGTAAAGGGGTTTTTAAGCATTCTCATCTCTAAAGTAGAGAGAGGAGAGGAGGAGGGAGCCATTTACATCAGAGAATGAATTCTGCCATGGAAAGTTAAGAACTGTCCCCCAAAGAGCCTAGGTAGACGTGGGGTCCTGAGGTTGAGGGGTCCCTGAGGTTAGCCTTCAATAGCTTAAAAAAAATTGCTTCTGTAACATGTATTAATACACTTTGGAAAACACAATTCTTGTCAGGTTTTTGATTTATAAAGATAGGTTACAATAATAATCAGATTTACAAAAGAAACCAGTTTGAGTGAAAATCGCAAGCATCCAACAGCAGGCTGTGGAAGCCCAGCTTCACTGACTCACTGAGTCAGGTTCAAGAGGGAATGTTCTGAGTGAATGATACCAGAAACCCAGGGGTATTTCTGAAACAAAAGAACATTTGAAAATGAAAGCCTAGTATGACTAAGACTTGGTTCTTCCCCCATGGTATGGAACTAGTACTGAGTTTTGCAACCACCAGGCAAATAATTTACCCCTGAGCTGCAGCTCCAGCTTCAAACTAAAATGTTTTTAAATGAATAAAATGACTCAAACAACAACCAACACCATACAGAACTCTCCTAAATATGTGTGTCTCTACCCTGATCTTACAAACATCCTCAAATGTAAAAGTGCTTTTAAGACCAAATTTTATTAGGGAGAGACATAAATTCTAAAATAAGCAGGAGTCACTGCATAGTTTATGGGAGAAGGTTCTGAACTGGCCTTAGTTGAAGTTCACAGACAGCACAGCTCATAGTCGAATTCCTCCTCTGGATCATAGTCTTTCTCCTCAGGAGCTCAGTAGTCCTAACTGCCACATCCCAAGCTCTAAGACTGTGTGAAGTGTGAAACGATCAGGACTTTCCCTCTCTTTAGTTTATTCCCAGGGACCAGTCTGGTAAGTGTGCCATGAGCAAGGGGTATGGAGTGCTTTAAAAGAGTTTGAAACTGTTATGTACCATAAAAATGGAATCACAGCAAAGCCTTCTTATATGTGGGGTTAGTAAGTGTCTGGAGATGTTAGTATAGTCTAGATTAATGTTTGTCAAAATGCAGTTCAAGGATTGCCTGGGTAGCAGTTGTCATTGTGTTTTTTTTTTCTGTAATCATCACTGCAGACCTAAGTACCTAGAGTCCTCCAGTTAAGTGGTGTGTGTGTGGGGGGGGGGGGGCTGTGGAGAGGGAGGTCTGTGTTCTTGTGAGTTTTCTACATTATGGATATTTGAGTTTGTGAACATGGTCTCATGCCATGGTACAGAACACACAGCACACGTACTCTAGGTCCTTCTTTCTCATCCCATGGAAACTTTGTCAATTGACATGCTTTCCTACAGAGCTGGAACAAAGATACAGAGCCATACCTAACACCAGGCTTACATAGCAGCTCTTTGGAGATAAAATGGCATGATTCAGTATAGATGTCGCAGGCGGCAATACCATCTTCAGGTACCAAGCGAAGAACTGAGAAAGAAATGTTGATGTTCTTGAAGTTGCTAATGGAGGCTGTGACATTTTCATATTGAACACTGAATAGAAGGATCAAAGTAGTGACTCATTGGGCATGTCAATATCAATGCTAGTAATTCAAACTGTATGGTAGGTCAAAATCCCTAGAGAGTTTCTGAAGGTTGAAATGGCAAAGCATAAATGTTATTCATAATTATAACCTAAATATCCAGAAAACAAAAGGTATTGCCCATCAGTGCATCCACCAGGGAAAGTATCTCTGAAAGCTCACCAGTCAGGGACCCTAAAGGCAAGAGTCCACCAGATCTGAGTGCTCATTCTAGTAGAAAAGCTTGCAGCTTTCTGGCTCCAGCACCTCAGGCCTCCTCCTCTACCTGTTCTTTGCCCCATTCTCCTAGGATGTTATCATTCATGAAAGTCCTCAGCAGCAATCAAGCTCCTTTGCCAATTATCTCTTCTAGTGGAAAGAGCAAAAGATTTGCAATGCTGCTCCATTTAATCTTCAGTGAACTTAGGTTTTGATGAGAAAATTTGCTGCTGTAATTTTTATTAAGTGTCCTTTTCCCATTAATCCTCAAGGCCTTTGGTAATGTATCTCACGGGAACACTTTCTGAGACCATAGGTCTTAAGTGTAGAAGAGCATAGATTTGCTACTGCTTACATGACTCTACAGAGCTGTCAGTCTACTGTGTTCAACTCCTTGTTCTATGCAGCATGAGGGTGCTTTAACGCTGGTAAGTTCCTTCAGGAAAAGAATTTTAGCAATTCATTTTAAAGGCTGTATTATATGATGTCAGAATCTAGAAAATACTTTATAAATTCTTATATGTTTGAAAGTACAAAAATCTGATAATTTTTCTTTATATTTTTACCTTATTTTTCTTTAAAATGTGTCCGATAATGATGTTAGTGTAAAGGTATTGATAATGAAAGACCAAGACAGGCACATTGGAGATGTTCTCTGAGGGATGTGAATCATGAACTAGAAAATTACATCATGAACTTTAGACCAAAGTAAGGCAGTTCTTTTTACCACATCAACTCCAGATTGTCTATGTTCTTCACAAACACCTACTGGAGCATAAGGAAAAGGGTCCTTATGAACATTTATAGGAAGAAAGGACTAGAAAATGGTGTGTTCTAAGAAAGGCACTGTCTTTTAAAGAGGGTTGTATCCAGTATTTGCTGAAAGAATATTTAACAACCTCATTGGCATTAGTTCTAATTGTTCAAATGTCTCTAGGGTCCAGAATGATGTTTCATTTAAAAGTACTCTCAAGTAGAAAAGGACACTTGGTAATTTTAGAGACTCAAGTATTCTTTGGATTCTAGGACATGTGACTCTTAGAGTTTTACCAAGAATAGCCCAGAATTGCCTCATGGTTGACAAGTTGGGTCATTCAGTTATGAGCAGCATATGGCTCAGCCAGTCTTACAATCTCAGAGCTTTTGAAGAGGAGGAAGGCAGGGAGTCAGGGGTCAGAGCTAAACAGAAAATTAGGAGGTCAGAGCCACACTACAAGTCTGGAACTGAACTGAGCTACAAAAAAAATCCTGCAAAAAGAAAAGCAAAGAAAAGGACACTTAATTCTAGGTTGAAGAATTTTATGAAATACATTCTTGACTCTAGTTGAATGAAATTAGAATAAAATAAGGGATGGATGATATTTTGCAAACTTTTTACTTGGCTTCTTTGTAGAAATCTAGGGACTTCTTTACCTCTTTACCTTTGCCTTACTCTTTAAAATTTGAGCAAGTTTGAGTCAATGACAGCTTGATGGAGCATGTCCATCCAATTGCACTAGAGAGATGGCCACCTTTCATGTTTACAGTGACAATTGAAAGTACTGAGTTCTATAGCTATCTTCCTATCTATAAATCATCTATGTGTATCATCTATCTATCTATCTATCTATCTATCTATCTATCTATCTATCTATC